>JACDOX010000481.1:82511-98355 GCA_014549065.1 Cardinalis cardinalis
TTCCCTTCCCTTCCCTTCCCTTCCCTTCCCTTCCCTTCCCTCTGATCCCAGGAACTGCAGGGTCTGGAAAACCTCGGGAATCAGGAAAAGGGATATTCACAAATATTTACAAATATTTACAGATATTTACAAATATCCCCAAGAGAGCCACAAGCTGAGGGCAGAGCTTTGCTTCCCTTCCTGCTGGGGCTGGCAAGGGGCACCTGTGCCAGGGTAAGGGGACAGTAAGGGGACATCCATGATGGGGTAAGGGGGACACCTGGGATAAGGGGGACACCTGAGCCAGGTAAAGGAAAAACTGTGGCACAAGGTGGCACCTGTGCCATGACAAGGGGGCAGCTGTGCTGGGACAACTGTGCCAGGAAAATGGGGTTAATTGTACCAGGGACACCTGTGCCAGGTAAAGGGGACACCTGAGCTGGGACAAGGGGGTGCCACACCAAGGGGGGCACATGTGCCAGGTAAAGGGGGCACCTCTGCCCAGGCTGGGGGACACCTGTGATGGGACAAAGGGGTCACATGTGACAGGATAAGGAGGGTAACTGTGTCAAATTTCACAGATTTACCCCCAAGCCCCTCACATCACCCCAGCTCTCAGCCAAGCCCGTGCCCAGGCACTCTGTGGCTGAGTTCCCTGCTCCAGGTGTGACAATTCCAGGGATTCAGGCTGCTCCTGGCCCTGCATCTCACGGACAGCACACACAGCATCTGACAAAAGCAAATTTATTTCCTTTTATGAAGCTTATATTACATGCATGGACCAAAGCCAGGACAACAGGTAACAGCAGGGTTGGGGTTTTGTCCAGATTCCATCAGTTCTTCTGGAATCCAGAGGCCAAATTCAAGGATTTTTTGCTCTTAAAAAATACAATCATAATACAAGGAATGTTTTTTTTTTTATTATTTTGTTTCACTTCAATTCCTCCTCCTCCTATTCCCTGCATACAGCAAATGCTCCAAAAAAAGGAGGCAGGAAGGAAAAATCTAAACCACACACACTCCCCCTACCCTAAAAATTCCCTAAAACCCACTGAGATGGGAGGATCAAACCTAGCTCTATCCAGAAGAAAAAAAAAAAATAMAAACAGAACAGCAGGAATAGAGCTCTGACAGGAGCAGTACCCTCAGGATTTTCCTAGAAATAAAAACATTTCCCACGTTTGTTCAATGAGATGCTCCAAATCCCTTCGGATCGCTTCTCCCGGGCTTTGGAAAAGCAGCTGGATACACAAAGATTGGTTTGGAAAATAAAAATATTGCATTCTTGGCAGAGTCTGCTGGATGTCCTGGATATTCCCAAGGCCAGCAGAGCGAGGTGGAGATGGCAGAGGCTGCCACAGGCTCAGTCCCAGGTGYGTTGCTGGGCCCAGGTGGGTCTGGCAGAGGTTCAGGGCTGGATTTGGGGACTGTCCCAGGTCCCTGCTCAGTCCCCTGTCACCTGCGTGGCCTGGGTGTCCGAGCTCTGGTTGGTGGACTGGATGAACATGGGCTGGGTGATGTCCTGGCCCGCGGGCATTGTCACCTGCTGGATCTGGTACAGCTGCTGCAGGCACAGAGGGTGACAAAGGAACCTCTGTCAGTGCTCAGCACACCCAGAACCCCCCCCAGATTTGGTCCCTCTGAGGTACCCCAAAACCCCAACCCCACTGTGAGCTGCCACCAAATCTGCTGCCAAATCCCAGCAAAGTCCTTCTGGGAATTCCTGATGTCCAGGCTCGTATCAGGGCCCCTCTGGATTTTCCAGAGCAGCTGTGGCTGTCCCASGATCTCTTGGAAGTGTCCAAGGCCAGGCTGGACAGGGCTTGGAGCACTCTGGGATAGTGGAAGGTGTCCCCCACATGGCTGGAAGTGGATGAGCTTTAAGGAGCTTCCAACCCAAACCATTCCATGATTAATGATACTYATGGAACTTGCAGATGTTAAAACCTTTATTCTTCAATTAAGAGTTTAGGATTTCACCCACAGTGCCAGGGATTGGATTAATTCAGAGCAAAGTCAGCAGAACATTAGGAATCCACCTGAATTTAGACTGGCACAACATCCCCTTACCCTGCTGCAGGCCAGCAGGGTTTTTAGAGGAGAACACGTGGATTTAGGACAGTCCCTGTGCCCCTGGTGCCCCCCAGTTCTTACCTGTCCATCCGTGAACTGGCTGAACTGCTGCTGCCCCTGCTGCACCTCCGTCTGCGTTATCTACAGAGATAAGAGCAGCTGATCACTGCCAGCCCTTCCCAGAGGCTCACAACCCCACCAGCACCATCCTGCTGCTGCCTGGGGAGAGGTTTTTAACCTCAGCCAACTTTTCCAGCACCCCAACCGCGAGAGGAACGGCAGCCACGGACACCTCCAGACCAAACACCACCTTCCAGACCAACACCAGGTCCTTCCAGACCCCAAATCAGGTCCTTCCAGACCCCAAATCAGGTCCTTCCAGACCCCAAAWCCACGTCCTCTCTGCYTCCCCCAAGGAGAACGTGGCCTCCAGATTTTTATTTCTTTTTTTCCTCTAACAGGTGTGGTATTTTCCAGCTGGGAAGGAAGGATCCCTCAGCCTCAAGGCCGCTCCCGACGTTCTGCCTTTCCTGCACRGCTCCTCCCTCACCCAGGCAAGAAGGAGAAGGAAAGAGAAGGTTGATGAGCCCAAAATGTTACCTGCAAGCAGCTCAAAAGCAGCGGGAGCTTCACCCAGAGCCACACACACGCACACAAACGAGCTCTGCATGCACCTCTCACGGACACCTAAAGGAGGTTTCCACTACGCTCCTTCATTTTTAATTCTTAAAACAAAAAAAAAACTCTGACAAAAACAGGAAGAAAAGAAAAGTAGGAATCCTAACCCAAGAGGTGGTTGAAATCCCAACTTCAGGAGCTAGGGAGGAAGCCTTGGAGGCAGCTCTGTGGAGTGCATACCTGCTGTGCATTGGTTGCAAGCGTCTGGATCTGCCCCTGGACTACCTGGGTGCCTGACACGGGTTGGGCTAAGCGGATATACTGCAGCTGGCCAGCATTCAACTGGACCTGGAGACAGGTGGAGGGGGCAGGGAAAGAAAATGAAACAGGTCACTCTGCACCCTCAACACACAGCAAAATTCCCTGCTCGATTCCACCACGGGAGCTGGAGTTATGGGGGAGCTTTCCCCTGGAGCTCCACGGAATTCTCCATCACCACAAGGGACCCTAAAGGCAAAACCCCAGGGCACAGAGCTCCTGGATAYTCCTGAGGCACCACATTCCTCCTTTTTTCCCAGCCTGGGAAGGGTCAGTTAGTAGCTAAAGCATATTAATGGCTCAGTTTCTCAAGGATTTGGAAGCAATTTTGGTTACAAGGATTAAGTTTTACTCCTTTGAGGCAGCGTTTCACATCAACAGTTAGGAGCTGGCAGCACCAAATCCTGCACCCCTACCAATCAAATCCTGCACCCCAATCAATCMTATCCTGCCAAAAATTAAGGAATAAACAGGAATTTTCCCCACAAATAAAGCCAGCAGAGATTTCAAACTCCAAAGATATTTTTGGAGGCTTTGAAGGTCTAACATATCCTGTACCCCTATCATATCCTGTACCTCTATCAAATCCTGCACCCCTATCAATCAAATCCTGCACCCCAATCAATCATATCCTGCCAAAAATTAAAGAATAAACAGGAATTTCCCCCACAAATAGAGCCAGCAGAGATGGCAAACCCCAAAGATATTTTTGGAGGCTTTGAAGGCCTAACATATCCTGTACCCCTATCATATCCTGTACCCCTATCAGATCCTGCACCCCTATCAAATCTGCACCCCAATCAATCATATCCTGCCAAAAATGAAGGAATAAGCAGGAATTTTCCCCACAAATAAAGGCAGCAGAGATGACAAACCCCAAAGGTATTTTTGGAGGCTTTGAAGGCAGCTCTCTCCAACACCTGTCAAGTCCCACCTGGCACAAGCTTCAGCTTTTTGGTGTCAGTGATTCGTGTGAGAGATTCAACCCCAAATTTATTCCCTAAATCACCTAATTTTGGATRCTTGGGAATGTGGCACAAGAAGAAAATACAGTTATTACACACCTGAGAGCAATAAAAATGTCACAGATACCACTGTTGGATTTTCCTTCTGTTATTTAACTTTACAACATTGAAATTCACAGCTTTAAGGGTAATTTTATACCAAAAAATCTTTTTTTTTTTTTCCTTTTTAAGAAGGGGAAAGAACACACAGAACACTCTAAAAAACTGCTGACTGCTAAAGAAGTGCCTGGAACGTGGTCCTGGCATTTCCACAAAAGCCACCAACTCCCTCATTTGTGTCTGAAAGTTCCAAAATTATTTCAAGAGCAAATAAACTCCCCCTGAGCAACAAAATTCAATTAAAAATTGGTTTCTGCATTGAGGTCTGCATGGAGATCAAGTTTTCCATGCTGGGGGAATTAGGTTTTAATTACATCATTAAATGATGGTGGAAAAGATTTGGGAAAAGTTTTTCCAACAAGGAGAGGAAGCTCCAAAGAACCTGCCCAAAATGAGATCTGGTTAAGACAAAGATTTAATTTAACATAAAATTCATATGGCCAAACAATTATCACTTCATTGATGGATTCACTTCCAGTTTTTCTCTGTTAAAAATTCCCTTTTCCACTTCATTTCTGGAATAAAGAGCAGCAGGGAATGTGCACAGCACCAAGAACATGTGGAAAACCAGGAGTAAGATGCTCCCAGCATTCCAGAGGCAATTCCAGTTTCAATTCCAACTCTGTTTGGGTGATCCAAGATCCTCTGCTGAGCCCTGAGAGTGCACAGARCTGTCAGAAGATGGCTCTGATTGTGCCAAAAGGGAAAGGAACTAAGGGAAAAAAAATCAGAAAAGCAAAGCAGGAAGAGCAGAATTCCAAGCACTGGAATTCTGTGGAGCCAAATCCAAGTTTTTCTCCAAGTTTTATTTTATTTCACTTGCTGGAAGCTCCTTCAGCACCACCTGTGGCTCTTCAACAGAAGAATCCTCCTGGTTGCAGGCAAACAGGATCTCTGCTGGATGGGGGGCTGGAAATTGGGATTATTCCATCCCATATTGCAGTCCTGGAGCTGTCAGAGATCCAGGTATTCCCAAAAAGATTCCACACTCCAACCCCTGGCAGCTCCTGAGGAGCAGCCACAGCTCCCTGTTCTCCCACAATGCCAGGAAAGAGGGAGGAAAAAGCAAATTCTTGGTCAAAACCAGACCCTAAACCCACAAGATCACTTCCCAAAGGATCCCCCTGGATTTTCTTCAGGTTTTGGCTCTGAACAACTCCTTTGTGAGGAATTCTTGCTCCCAGGAGATATCCAAGCCCCTTTCTGTAGTTCCAACGTTCTCTGGGGGCAAATCTGAGCTGTTCTTTTCTTGCTGAGGATTCACTGGAGATCTCCTTCCACAATTCTTGGAGGAACAAGTCTCTCAGAGAGATTTTCACAAGGAAAAGAAGARGAAAAGGAAAAGAAGGAAAAAGAAGAAATGGACAAGAAATGAAGAGAAGAAAAAGGGTTCCTTGTAGTAAAAAAGACAATTTGGGAATTTCTTCCTTCCTGATCAACACCTCAAAGCAGCAGGAATCAGCTGAAGACTCAAGAGATGAAAAGAGCTGGAAAAATCTGGCACTCCCCCAATCCAAACCCTTTCCAAGATTCTCTGACCACAGAGGGAAGCTCAGCAAGGCTGGAAAAGCAAAACCTCTGTGAAAGCTCCAATTTCACAGCAAAACTGAAATCCAAGTGAAAAGCCTGGCCCTGGGTGACCTTTGGGTTCTGGAATACAGAACTGGCTGATTTTTATCTTTTTTTTCCTCTAACAGGTGTGATATTTTCCAGCTGGGAACCAAAAGCCACAGCTTTGTTGTAATTCTAAGTTAATGTGACTTTTTTGACTTCTGTGTTTACTTAGGACACATTTCAGAAAGTTTGGRTTATATTGGGCACCCAAAATCTCATTTTTGAGGCTGATGTAAAAGTGAGGAGGTATCTCCTGGTTCTGCAAAGCCATTTCTCCAACCAGCTCCAAATATTTTGGAGAAATATTTCTTTTAACATCAAAGTTTATTAATAACTCCCAGATGGCAACTTTCCCACTCAGCCTGCCAGGTCACGACTTCAGATTGCAGAGGCACAACCAAGTAAAGGCAAAAGAGATGAATTCTCATTTATTCAAACCAGGCTGTGGTGAAGAACTGAGCTTTAGCCAGGAAATATTTGATTTATTGCTTCCTAATCACAACTATTTCACTCAGGGGAAGGTGTTTGGGGTGGGCAACGAGTCTGGACTAAATGAGTTAAGATTTATTTCCCCCTTCATGTCACACTTGGTTGGCTTTCCTAAGTGCAGGAACCACACCACTCAATCCAAACTTCCTCTGCCAGTTAACAAAGCAAACAGAAACAAGCCTCATGCTCACAAATTTGCCCAGGGGGACTTTTCCACCTTTATTCCTGGCCAAATCTTACCGGGATTTGTTGGATTTCTCCCGTGTTGGTGATGATTTGCTGCATCACTTGCATGGTTTGTCCTGTGCCGCTCTGAGCCTGCTGGCTCTGGCCCTGGGGCTGGGCCTGCACGATCTGGACCTGCTGTCCCTCTCCCACCTGCATTGTCACAGGGGTGGTCTGCACAAAAAAACAACAGGGATGAGGATCAGGAGGTGGAAAATCCGTGAGATGTCAGGATTGGGGCAGACTGAGCCTGTCCTACACGCCCTGATCGCTGCTGGGGTTGGGGCAGGTCTGTCCTAGACCCATAAATTGTGGGGATTAAAACACCACAGATGGAGCTCAGRGCCTGGTGAGACACTGTCCTGGAGGGTCTGACCCAGGARCAGGACCAGGAACCACATTTGGCCCAGGAGAGCTGAGGTTGTCCCACAGAAATGTCCAAGGTAAGGCAGGACAAGGATTGGAACAACTTGGGTCCCTGATCATGGAACAAGGTGAGAGTTCAGTTCCTTCCCTCCCAACCCATGGATTAAACCCGTAATTTCCATGCTGCCACTGATGATCCTGAGCAATCCACTCCTGAGGAGTCTGTCCTGGAGGGTCTGACCCAGGAACAGGACCAGGAACCACATTTGGCCCAGGAGAGCTRAGGTTGTCCCACAGAAATGTCCAAGGTAAGACAGGACAAGGACTGGAACAACTTGGGATGGTCCCTGGAACAAACACCCTGGAAGGTCCCTGATCATGGACTGGGATGGGATTTCAGTTCCTTCCCTCCTGGAAGGATTAAACCCATGATTTCCACACTGTTATTGATGTTCCTGAGCAATCCACTCCTGAGGASTCTGTCCTGGAGGATCTGACCCGGGAACAGGACCAGGAACCACATTTGGCCTCGAAAAGCTGAAGTTGTCCCACAGAAACGTCCAAGGTAAGGCAGGACAAGGATTGGACCAGGGTGAGATTTCTGTTCCTTGCCTCCCAACCCAACCCAACCCAACCCATGGGTTAAACCCATGATTTCCACACTGTCACCGATGTTCCTTAGCAATCCATCCCCGAGGATCCCCCCAGGCCTGGCTCACCTGGCCCTGCTGGGGCTGGGCAATGATGATCTGGCCYGGCTGGATGGTGGTGGTGGCCGTGGTGGTCTGCTGGCCCTGCTGCTGGCCCTGCACCTGCACTGCTGCTGGCTGCTGGGCCAGGGTGAAGTAATACTGCACGGGCTCGGCCGGGGTGACGGCCTGGCGCACCTCCTCCTGCAGGGAAACAGAGCATGGCAACGTGGCCAAACATCCCCCCAAACACATCCCTGGCAAAGGAGCAGCCTCAACACCTCCCTCAGAACACTTCAACCCAGTCAGGGTGAGCTCTATTGTTCAGCTCTGTGGAAATGAGGTGCCTGGTGCACCTGCAGGGAAACAGCGGGAATGGGCATGGGAACATGGCACCCGCCCCATGGCCAAACATCCCCCCCAGACACATCTCCAGGTAAAGGAGCTTCAACATCTCCCTCAGAACACTTCAACCCATTGTTCAGCTCTGTGGAAATGAGGTGCCTGGTGCACCTGCAGGGAAACAGCGGGAATGGGCATGGGAACATGGCACCCGCCCCATGGCCAAACATCCCCCCCAGACACATCTCCAGGTAAAGGAGCTTCAACATCTCCCTCAGAACACTTCAACTCATTGTTCAGCTCTGTGGAAATCAGGTGCCTGGAGCACCTCCTCCTGCAGGGAAACACTGGGAATGGGCATGGGAACATGGCACCCACCCCACAGCCAAATATCCCCCCTGGCAAAGGAGCTTCAACATCTCCCTCAGAACACCTCAACAAAGCCAGGGTGAGCTGGTAAAAGCTCCATTATTCTGTGGAAATCATGAGTGTTCCCAATAAAGTGTGGATAATGCACCTTCAAAACCTCAGCACCTCACTGCTGAGGTGGAGGAGGAAATTAATTAAACCACCAGAGTTGAAAGTCATGGAACTTCCTCATGGGTGAATTCCATGCAAACACCCCAGGAAAACTGRCAGAGCCTCCTCTGTCACCCAACCCCTCTCCTGAGCCCATTCCCCACCCTCCATCGAGCTCTGGTGGCAACAAAAGTCCTGATTTGATGCTCACTGCTGTGCCTGCAGTTATTTATTYAAACCCAGCTTTTCCAGGCTGACAAACATTCCCTGCTGTGGGAAGAACCAGAGGCTCTGCTCTGCCTCCCTTTCTCTGCTTTCTTTCACCTCAGCAGAGAAAAACCCCTCATGATCAACGATATTCCAGGATTTTCAGAGATTATGGGATGCAAATACTCCAKGATCAGAACTGCTGAGCTCCCCAGAGCAGTTGGATGAGGGCAGATGCAGCTCCCAGACGTTCACTCCATGGCAGAAGGCGTAAACAATCCTCTCCCAGCCACCTCGAGTTCACAGCTGAGAGTGTAGGATGTTTACACGTGCTACAACATGGGACATTCCCACTCCCAGCAGCCTGCTGGAATCCCTGCTTTTCTCAGGCTTCCCCTCCAGTTGATCCAGCTGGGCAGGAAAAGGAAAATTCACATTAAAGAGAAGCATGTCTGGGTGGGCATCAGGCTGGAGTGAGGAGTTTGTTGGCTTAGAAGCTGTTTTTTGGAGAGCAGAACAACTCAGGAGTTACTCCTGGGAGGTTTCCCAGAGAAAGAATCCCAAAAATTCAACAGATCCCAGCTGGTTGTTAGGAAAAGACCAACTTTGAGCCTGGCTGTACGTGCAAACATCACCACAACCAAACACAACATTTCTACTCCTGCAGCTCCCTGTTATTCCCATTCCYCTGAAGGAAGGAGTAATAATATTCAATATATGAGAGTGTAGGATGTTTACACGTGCTACAACATGGGACATTCCCAGCTCCAGCAGCCTGCTGGAATCCCTGCTTTTCTCAGGCTTGCTCAGGGATTCCCCTCCAGTTGATCAGGAAAAGGAAAATTCACAYTGAACAGGAGCATGTCTGGGTGGGCATCAGGCTGGAGTGAGGAGTTTGTTGGCTTAGAAGTTGYTTTTTGGAGAGCAGAACAACTCAGGAGTTACTCCTGGGAGGTTTCCCAGAGAAAGAATCCCAAAAATTCAACAGATCCCAGCTGCTTGTTAGAAAAGACCAACTTTTGAGCCTGGCTATGTGTGCAAACATCATCACAACCACCACCAAACACAACATTTCTACTCCTGCAGCTCCCTGTTATTCCCATTCCTCTGAAGGAAGGRATAATAATAATATTCAATATATTCACATATATTTTCACCAGGGCAGGTCTGCAGTGAACCAGAGTTGGGGCAGCTCTAAGCCCAGTCCTTAGGTTATTTCTGGAGTGCTCCAATCCCCAATTCCAGCTGAATCCTGAAATAATAAAGGCCACTGAGACCTTCCCTGAGCATCTATTCCAGGATGCTCAATCCTGTTTGCAGGAATGGCTTTAAATCCAAATTTGCTTCCACTCTCTCCCACCCCAGCATTTGCCATCTTTTATTTCCAAGCTGGAGCTCCCAGAGCAACACAACACCAGGATTTTATTTCCAGCTCCTCCAAAAACCAACACTGCCTTGTCAAAGAAGAGAGAAATACAGATTGTAACACTGGGAAAAATAAAAAAATGAAAAAGAAATCCAGCTTTTCCACAGGATTTTCTTTGTAAATTCTTAATCTACATTTCTACATTCTCCATTTAACTTTTCCTGCTGGAAAAAGCATTCCTGGTGATCATAGATGGGTGAGGAACATCTCCCCAGCCTCATTTCTCATTTCCACCCAAAATTCCCAGGATTTCCTGGCTGGGATGGATCAGAAGTTATCCCAGRTGCTGCAACACACTCCTCAAGTGCTCCAGGAAAATTCCTTGGATTCCAGAGCTTGGATGTTCTGTAATCACAAGGTCCTGATGGGAATCAAGCAAGGAGAAGACACAGGGAATGCTCTCCCCTCCCAAACATGGTGCCCTGCTACAAATAGAGAAGTACAGGAATGAGGCACCTCATGGATAAAAAGAAGAATAAAGTGGATTTCCAATGCCAGAATCAAACTTTCAATGATTCCAACTGTAAAAGAAGTTTTTAATTAACACCAAACGAATGAGTTTGGGAGAAATCATGAGGATTTATGTTGATATTTCTGTTTTATGTTGAGTTCCCAGCACACCTGGCACACGCTGATTTTAACCCCAGGAGCAGCAGGATGGACTCTCCCAGATTTTGGGACATGGAAAAGKGTTTTCCTTATTTTCTAGACCTTCTGGAAATCAGGATTGGAAGCTAAAGCCAGCTCAGGGCAGCATCCCAAAGGAAGAGGTGTGGATTTTATTCCCTCCCTTCACTGTCACTCCAGGAGCAGCACCAGGACACAAAATCCAGCTCCAAATGGGAATGCTGCTCTGTACACTCAGAGCAGACAGGATCTTCCATGCTAGCCAGGATTTGGAGTGGAAAAGAGGAAAAAAAAATTCAATTTTAGAGACAAACCTCCGAGCCAAGATGTTCCACAAGGTCCCAAATCCCTCAATTTTTTGGGACAACTTAAATTCTTCCACACTGCAAACCTTCAGAAGTAGCAGAAAAGAGGGTCGTTTAAACAATAAYTTTAATTTTTTATTTTTGCAGGAGCAAGGAGCAGAATTATCCAAACCTTGAGGGGAACTCAAGAGTTTTTATCCAGCAGGAAATTTTCAGGAAAGGGATGAGGAATCCCTGCAGCTCAGCTGAGAGCAGCAGCCTGCTGCTGTAAACATCCGACTGAAAGCTCCTTCCAGCACCTTCCAGCTTCCAGTCAAGGATGTTTACAGAGGCACTGACTGCCCCAAAGGATGCAGGAAGGGGATTTTTCAACCCAAAATCCAGATAAATCCATTTTTGTTCAAGTTATAATTCTTCCCACTGGCACCATTTGGGATCAGAACTGTTCAGGAGTGGGTTTGGTTCATTGGTCAGACTGGTGTGATCTCCACTAAATCTCTATTTCCAYAAAAACCCAGTGGGTTTTAGTTTTATTTATCAATTTTATTTTTATTGAAGCATTTTATTTTTATTTAAGAACTTAAGAACCTGAAATTTAAAAATTTAAGAACGTGAAATTTAAAAATTGAAAAACTTGAAACGAAAGAATTTAAGAACTTGAAATGAAAGAATTTTAAAAGATGACATTAAAGAATTTAAGAACCTGAAATTTAAAATTTTAAAATGTGAATTCAAGAATTTAAAACCATGAAATTCAAGAATTTAAAACCATGAAATTAAAGAATTTAAAACCATGAAAATAAAGAATTTAGGAACCTGAAATTAAAGAATTTAAGAACATGATAACCACAGGAAATAAACCAGAGAAGAACAAACCTCATGTTTAAATCTGTGTTGTTTGATCACCTCTGTTTTCATCAGAGGGTGAAACCACGCTGAGAAAAGGATAAAAATTGCAGAATTTTTTTGTCTCACCTGCCTTTTTGGAGGCTTCAGCTCATCCCTGGGGACAATATCGATCAGGAAATCAAACTGATCAAATTTGGTGATTGCCATGGCAATGTCATTCCTCTGCAACAACAAAGGGAAAAATTTTCCTCAGCTCCAGGAGGAATTCAGGGTTTTGGCACTGGATAAATGAAATTAGAGGTGTTTAAAGCTGAGGGGAAAAAGGGGGGAATGTCTCCTGCAGGTCCCAGCTGGTGGAAATTCAGTTTTGTGCTGAGCAAAGCCTCTAAAATGTGCAATAAAAAAGGTTTTTAGCAAGTTTAGCCCAGTTTAATGGATCCCAGTCATGGGTGCCTGCCTCTAAATCAGCAATTCCTGCCCAGGGACAGAAGAGCTGATGTGGGCCTGAATATCCCAATTTTTTTCCTGACCTGAGGGCCTGAATTAATGGTTGTTGCATTTTCCAGTAGTTCTGCTTAATATGTAAAACTAAAAGTGTAAARCCTCCTCTTTTTCCTCCACAAAATGACCTTAATAGTTCTATTTCACTCTTTACTTAAGGGTTATATTTTTCTCTTCAACCATTAAAAAACTGAGTATAAATGAGAAAACGGATTCTCTACAAGACCCAATAATGTGTATTTTGTTGTATTTTTAGTTTCACCTCCACATTTCCATCACCACAAAGCAAACCTCTACAAATTTAGCTCACAGCTAACAACAAAATCAACCAGAAATTCGACAGCTGCAGCTGTTCCAGCAGGTCACAATCAGCTGAGAGATGGAGATTTGTGTTTGGGCGGGTTTATTTTAATTAAATTAACCAAAACCCCCTTTCAGCTGGGCAGTTCTGTGTACAAAACACGGCTGGTGTTATGGAAACAAGGAGTGGGGAAGGGATTTAGGAGCAGCTGGGATTTGGGAGCTYCTTTACCTGCAGGGTCCTGCGTTTGTTGTCCTCTGTGTGGATCCAGGCTCGCAGGGTGAGCTCGGTGATGAAAATCTGAGCAGCTTTTGCAAACAGCACAGGGGCTTCTGCACTGATCATCTGCCAGAAAATCAGATTATTGTCAGTTKTACCACTCAATTCTAACGGTGCAAAAAGGAATTTCACTGCCTGAGTGGAAACTGGGTGGTTAAATGTGAATTTTGGGGAGTTTTTACCTCATGATTTCCTCGGGTGTGACTCAGTTAAGAAGAGTTGGGTATCTAAAATATTCTCTGAGTATCTAAAATATTTTCTAAAATAGCTGTTTGTATTTTTTTCACCAAATTTCCTTTTCCTTAAAAAATAATCTGGCTCCAGTTTAACTCAAATGAAGTGGGAATTTTCACCTCAGGATTTCCTCTGTGTGACTGATTTAAGATCATGGAAGAAGAGTTCTGGGTATCTGAAATATTCTCTAAAGAGAATTGTTTGTMTTTTTTTCACCAAATTCCTTTTCCTTAAAAAATATCTGGCTCCAGCTTATCCCAAATGAAGCAGTCTGGTTATCAGCTACCTTGGCACTAATGATTATTAATTAATCTTTAAATAGGAATATTCCAGACAGGCCAGAGTCGTTCCCTGCTCTACACTCTGCCTTAAAATCTTATTTTCCCCTTTTATCATCACAAAGTTGGCTTTTTTTTGGTTGGAATTTTCAGGATCTCATTTAAATCAAGGGATGTTCTGACAGGAGGATGGTGTCACACTGAGGGAAAAAGAAAAAAGAAGAAAAAATTCTCTTTTCCCTCAAGAATTAAGTGACAATTTTCCAAATAAAACACCAGGGATGAGTAAAGCAGCACAGAGTCAAAAACTGCAGGTAATTAATTCCTTTTTCTTTCTTTCTGTGTCAGGGAGTTTTCATCAATTTGTGTGTCCTTGTCATCAAAATCCCAAATACTGGGATCAAACCCAGGTTATCCACCTGAATTGTTGTTTATTTTTCCATTAAAAAAATAAAATAAGTGGCACAAATTTAAGTGATGTCAATCTACTGGGATCAAACCCATGTTATCCACCTGTATTGTCATTTTTTTTCCATAAAAATGGAATTAGGTGGCACAAAAATCACTCTAAATCTTTGTGAGAGTGGAGAAAAACAAAGAGGGWATTTGAGAGGAGACAGTTAAGCACCAGAAAAAACAGGAAATAGCCAGAATTATTTTTGTATTTATTATACCCTTAAAGTGGCATTTATCACAAGAAAACAAAACTGCAAAATCCAAACCAAAATCTCAAATATTTCTGCTTTCCCAGCTCAGTTTAATTACACAAAGCCAAGGGAATTTTGATMAAAAACTSTTTAAAAATAATAATAAKRAGAAGAATAATGAATTTCAAGGAACAAGGGGTAAAATATCCAGRAAAAGGATCATAAATCCTTTTTTCAGGATCATAAATTCCAGGTAAAAATCCTGAATATACCTTCACATCTTCATCCAGTTTCATGATCTTCTTAATCCGAGCCAAGGGCAGCTCCTGAACCCTGAAATCTTTCTGCAGAGAGATTTGAGAGACTTTTKACTGATATTTAACTAAAAATAAAGGTAAAAAAATGTTAAAAACAATCAGTGTTTTCTAGAATTGATGATTCCAATGTTGGGATCTTTTCCTGTTATCCCTTTTCCTTTCCTTCCCTCAGTCCCCAAAAATCAGGGACCAACACAGGACTAATTTTAATAATAAATAGAATAAATTTCAAGATTTGATCCCACAGCATTGGACCAATTTCCTGTTATGCCTTTTCCTTCTCTGCCTCAGTTCTCAAAAATCAGGGACCAACACAGGAGCAATTTTAATAATAAACAGAATAAATTTCAGGATTTGATTCCACAGCATTGGAATGATTTCCTGTTATCCCTTTTCCTTCCCTGCCCTCAATCCTCAAAAACCAGGGACCAACACAGGAGCAATTTTAATAACAAACAGAATAAATTTCAGTAAATTTCAATGAATTGATGACCCCACAGTGTTGGGATCTTTTCCTGTTATCCCTTTTCTTTCCCTGCCTCAGAACATCCACAGGACCAATTTTAATAATAAATAGAATAAATTTCAGGATTTGATGATCCCACAGTGCTGGAATCTTTTCCTGTTATCCCTTTTCCTTCCCTGCCCTCAATCCTCAAAAACCAGGGACTAACACAGGAGCAATTTTAATAACAAACAGAATWAATTTCAGTAAATTTCAATGAATTGATGATCCCACAGTGCTGGGATCTTTTCCTGTTATCCCTTTTCCCTCCCTGCCCTCAGCTCCATTCCCAGTGACTCCTGAGCAATAAATAGATCCCAGTGCCAGTTGAAAATTAAGCTGCCCATCCTTGATAAGCTGTATAATAAACCCCTTTCATGTGGAGATGAAACTCCAGCTCACAAGAATTCTCTGTGCTGAAAGAAGAGAGTAATTAATTCTGGTTATGCATATAAATTTYTACATCTGTTTCTTTAATCAACTATCTGCACACAGGAAAAAAAAAAATCAGCTTATCCTGGGCCTGGTGGATTTGGGGTTTTTTTAACTTTGAAGAGCTTGGCTTGGACTTGAAGTTCTTTTGTTTTCAGCTGCATTAAAAGCACCTGGAGAGTGATTTTTATATCATAGGAATCCATCAATCTCCTTTCAAAAGTCATTTTTATTATGTGCCTTTGTTCCCATACCTCTTGTGCAGATGGAAAAAAAAAGAATTTGCTTAGTCCAGTTGTTAATCTCAGCCTAGATGGGATTTTTTAAATTAAATGTCTTTAATTTACTAACACACCTGATAATGACACACTTGGAATTTGAGTGATTTCAACACTTCAGGGCTGTCAGAGGCTGGATGAGGCTTGGAGCCTAATTTTTCTCCAAATCTCAATATTTTAATTGGGATAGTGGAATTCCCAAGGCAGACTTGGAATGGGTTCCCTTTTAATTCCACACTTCCCAAGGAATTTAATTTCACACTTCCTAAGGAAGACTTGGAATGGTTCTATTTTAATTCCCA
>JACDOX010000481.1:136713-147277 GCA_014549065.1 Cardinalis cardinalis
GGCCTCTTTGGGATCTGGAATGCCCTCCTCGAGGTCTCCCTTTCCCTGCCTCCCAGGAAAAGGTGGCTTTCCAAGGGGAGAACCCCACCGAACTCAGAACAGATCCAACTCAGCACTATTTTTTTGTTTTCCAAGGAATGTAGCATCTTCTCTTATGTAGCTTTGCCACGTGCTAACAACACATTCACTGCAATACCCAAGAGAACTCCGGATGGACCGGGAACATCTGCCAGTCTCATCCCGTTTGGTCGCTTTCCCAGCACTTTTGGTGGCCATTTCCCTGCCTTTTTTTGAAATTTTTTTTTCCCCAATTTTTTTGGGTTTTTTTGGGTTTTCCCGGGAGCATGTAGCCTGTGACCGTTGCCAAAGCAAGAGGGGACAGGGAAAGGGGCGCTGGCCTGCCCTCGGTGTCCAATGGGCTTCTCCTCGTGTCCGGCCAAAACCAGACCCAAAGGACAAACTCTGGGAGTGCCTCGTGGCAGGAGGGAGAAGGCGACCCAACGGAGCAGGAGCACCAGGATCCTGGTGGATCAGCTGCCTCCCAGCTCCTTCCTTCCCAGCTGGAGGGCTGGGATGCTCTCCTTGGAGCTGAGATGTCCTCCTTGGAGCTGAGATGTTCTCCTCGAGGTCTGGAATGTCCTCCTTGGAGCTGAGATGTTCTCCTTGAGGTCTGGAATGCTCTCCTTGGAGCTGAAATGTCCTCCTTGGAGCTGAGATGTTCTCCTCGAGGTCTGGAATGCTCTCCTTGGAGCTGAGATGTCCTCCTTGGAGCTGAGATGTTCTCCTCGAGGTCTGGAATGCTCTCCTTGGAGCTGAGATGTCCTCCTTTGAGGTGAGACGTCCTCCTTGAGGTCTGGAATGCTCTCCTTGGAGCTGAAATTTCATGTCCTCCTTGGAGCTGGGATGTTCTTCTCGAGGTCTGGAATGCTCTCCTTGGAGCTGAGATGTCATGTCCTCCTTGGAGCTGAGATGTCCTCCTTGAGGTCTGGAACGCTCTCCTTGGATCTCAGATGTCCTGCTCGAGGTCTGGCTGTCCCTCCTTGGGGTCTGGGAAACCCCTGCTCGGGGTTGGGATGTTCTCCTCGAGGTCTGGAATGCTCTCCTTGAGGTTGGGATTCCCTCCTCAGGGGTTGGGGTACCCTCCCTGAGGGCTGGGATGACCTTCCCAAGGTCTTGGATCCCCTCCTGGAGATGCCCTCCTTGGAGCTGGGATCTCCTCCTCCTCCAGACCAGGCTGTCCTCCTCAAGGTGTGGGATTCCCTTCCCAGGTTCTGGGATTCCCTTCCCAAGCTCTGGGATTCCCAAGTTCTAGGATTCCCTTCCCAAGCTCTGGGATTCCCTTCCCAGGTTCTGGGWTYCCCTTCCCAAGCTCTGGGATTCCCAAGTTCTAGGATTCCCTTCCCAAGTTCTAGGATTCCCTTCCCAAGCCCTGGGATTCCCTTCCCAGGCTCCAGCACGCTCCCCTTGAGGTCTGGGACATCCTTGGGGTTGGGACACCCTTCTGGAGAGCTGGGATGCCCTCCGGGATGTTTGAATTCCAAGCAGGAGCAGAATCCAAGCCTGGTTCTCTCCAGGGGGACMCCTCAAGAGCAGCTCTGGAATTCGGGGGGCAGACAGAGGAGTTCCTTAGTGGGGTGAGCGTTTTTGGGGGGTTTTTTTTGTTTGTTTTGTTTGTTTTTTCCAAGCAGCATTTTTGGTTCCCTCCGAGGGATCCAGTTCTTGTAGCAAACCCGGGAATTAACGGAAGCTTTTTTTGAAGGTGCCTATTGAAATTTGCTGAAATTACTCAGGGGAGACACCACTAGAAACTCTTGGTTTCTTCATCAAATATTCCTAAATCCAATGACTGTCCTGAAGGATCAGTTCCCAAGAGAGAAGGAACAAAATCCCGACAACACCAAAAGATGAGGAGACTGGAAGAGGACAAGAGGTTCATGGGGAATTTCAYGGGGCTGGCTCTGACCTTCAGTCTTCACCACAAAGCACCCCACAGCACGGCTGGGGGTTTTTATAGGATTATTTCTTGGCAAAACACGGAATTCCACGATGCACAGAGCACAACAAACCCACCTGGGCGCTCTCCTGGTGGCACCGGGAATGAAGAACCAGCTCAGCCACAGCAGAACAAACCCAAACCTGAAGGAAAAGACTGTTGGGATGAAGCTGTTCCCTCCACAAACCCAACCCCAAACCTGCGGCTCCATAAAACCAAACCTGGGAGTCCTCAACCCCAAATCTGGGGTCCACGAATCCAAATCTGGGGAATCAAAAATTCCAGGGGTCCACAAACCCAAACCTGAGGGTTCCCAAATCCAAGCCTTGAGGTTCACGACCCCAGTTCTGGGGTTGCATAACCCCAAATCTGGGGGCTCAAAAACCCAAACTTGCTGTTCCATAACCTCAAATCTGGGGCTCCACCAACCCAAATCTGGAGGTCCACAACCCCAAACTTGGGGGTTCACAAATCCAGATCTGGGCAATCATAAATCCAAACCTGAGGGTTCACAAATCCGAACCTTGGGGTCCACAAAGCCCCAAACTGGGGTTCCACCAACCCAAACTGGGGTTCCATAACCCCAGAGTTCCACAACACCAAACCTTGGGGTCCAAAAGCCCAAAATTGGGGTTCCACCAATCCAAACTGGGGTTCCACCAACCCAAACCTGGGGTTCCATAACCCCGAAGTTCCAGAACCCCAAACTTGGGGTCCACAAATCCCCAAACTTGGGAGGCTACAAACCAGATCTGCAGGTCTTCAAACTCCAACTTTGGGGTCTCCAAAGCCACACTTGGGGTTCCACAGCCCCCAAACCGTGGCCAGCAGGACTCTGTGCTGTGGCCAACCCACCTGGCACTGCCACAGCTTTGGTGCCATCGTGACAGGGACTCGGAGCTGCTGCTGTGAATTTGCCAACTCCAAACCACCCAGAAGGGAATTGTCTGGATCCTGCTGAGCTGGGATGGGGGAAAAGTTCATCCTTTCCCACCGTGAAGGATGAAAGATGAAATCYTCCTCCTCCTCAGAGGAGGGTGGGCTGCAATTCCTGGATCTCTTGGAATAGGGGATGTCCTGAACCTCTGGTGGTTTGGGGACAAATCTCAGTGCCCTGAGTGCTGAGACAGGAACAAACAGCGGCTTGGACTCGACGTTCCCTCCTGAGCACGGAGCAATTCCGTGAGGCCAACATGGAATCACGGCGAACAGAATTCCAAGAGGCTCAACCTGCGCCAGATTCCTGACTCTCCATGAGGGAAAGGAAAAGCTTCCTGCTCCTCCAAGCTGCTGCTCTTCCCTCTGGCCTCACCAACTCGATTCTGACGGGAAAACTCCAACTCTGCCGCGGTGGGATGGTCCCAGGCACGGAGCAGGAGCGTGGGCAGAGCTGGGAGCTGAGCAGGGACCTTGTGCTGCTGGCGTGGGCACAGCTTCCCACCCCCTCCGCATTCCCGCGTTCCCTGCTCCGTCCTGGCTGCCAGGAACATCCCAGGAACATCCCACGGCCCTGCCTGACGGGAGCAGGGGCGGGGGAAGCAGCGGAGCGCGGCCACCGGGGCCAGCACGAGCATTCCTGGCTTTCTGCTGGAAAAATCCCAGTGAAATTCCACCTGGGAATGAGGAAAACACAAAGATTTTGGCTCACGAGGATGAGTTGGGGGAGGCAACACACACTCCCCAGGGCCAGCACGAGCATCCCTGGCTTTCTGCTGGAAAAATCACAGTGAAATTCCACCTGGGAATGAGGAAAACCTGAAGGTTTTGGCTCACAAGGATGAATTGAGGATGACCACCATGCACTCCCCAGGGCCAGCATAAGCTTCCCTGGCTTTCTGCTGGAAAAATCCCAGTGAAATTCCACCTGGGAATGAGGAAAACCCAAATATTTTGGCTCATGAGGATGAGCTGGGGGAGCCACCATGTGCTCCCCACAACCATCCCTGGTTTTCTGCTGGAAAAATCCCAGTGAAATTCCACCTGGGAATGAGGAAAACACAAASATTTTGGCTCACGAGGATGAGTTGGGGGAGSCAMCACACACTCCCCAGGGGCCAGCACGAGCATTCCTGGCTTTCTGCTGGAAAAATCCCAGTGAAATTCCAACTGGGAACGAGGAAAATTCAAAGGTTTTGAGTTGGGGGTGACAAGGACAAMGTGCAGCCCTCCATGGGAGGGATGAACACCACGAAGTGACACCAAAATCCAGGCAACCATCCCCTCCTTCCCTCCCAGTCCCCCAGGAGCCGCCGCTCACTCCCCAGCAGGAACGACCCGCCTCAAACTGGTGTGGGAAACCCAAACTGGGGGAGAAGCCAGGATTGTGCCACGCTGGGGTCGCGACATCAGCTGCTCATTTCTCAACCCCCAGGAGCTCCTGTCAGATGTTTTCCTTCCTCAAACAAGGAGAAGAACACGGCCAAGACACCCAGAAATCCCAAACTGAGCCCCGTGCCAGCTCCTGAGGAAGGGAACTCCATCCCACGATAGATTCCTGCACTCCAAGGTTGGATTTTTGTTGTTTTTCTGGGGGAATATTTTCTCACAAAGGGCATTTTTTTGATGTGCAATTTGATTTTGCGAAATTCCCCGGAAGGAATTTTAGAGTTTGATGGAAGGAATTTTAGAGTTTTCTCTGTTTTCTATCGAGAAAAGAAATCCAAATCACTGGATTTGCCAGAGATTTTTTTTTTTTTTTCCTAGAAAGAGGAATTAATACGGAATTACATCAGTTTTGCAGCCCATTTCACACCCAGCCCCCAGCAGAGAGGAGCAGCCCCCACCTGACACTGCCAGCACTGAAATCCWAACCCCCAGCTGGAATCACGAGGATGGACTTGACAAAAAAAAAAACAAACCTTGGAATGATGCTGGAGCATCCCCTGCAAGCTGACAAAACTCACACAAAGCACAGAGAGCACTCCAAGATCCCAGGGCTGAGTTATCCCTGGTTTGGAACGGACCAGATTTGCCAAAGCCCAGGGAGGATTTCCAAGAATTTGGGATCAGCCAGGATGTAGCTGCTGCTTCATCACCATCAGGGCACGCTGAGAAACCTGGGAGAGGAGGTTTGGGTGGAGCTTTCCCAAAATCCAGCGCCACATCCCTGAGCCTACTGCCACAGAGCACCAGAGAGGGGGGGGGGGAAATAATCCCCTCCACCTTTCCCAGCTCTGCCAACCTTTCCTCCAGGAGCTCCCAGCTCCTGCTTCCACCCAGACCAGGAATTCCTCAGGATTCCCTTCTGTTCACTGCCTGACACCACAGCTGGGGAAATCCAGCCTGGATCCCACCATTCCCACCTGGACTCACAGATCCCACCCTGCAGGGCAGGAAGGATTTTTCCTCACACACACAAAAAAAAAAACAAAACTGCACCAGGGATGTTTTTCCAGGTGGAAAAATATTTTTTCTTCCAGTTGGCTTTCTGGATGGATGGGAAATGCCTGGATGTGGGAACCTCTGGATTGGATTGGAAAACACCAGAATTGTGCAGATCAAGCAGTCCAGCCTGGATGTGTTTTTCCTCGTGGATGGGAAGAGCTCTCCCTGCTTTCCCTGGGCATTTCAGATGGATCTGGAGAATTCTGGAGAATTCCCTGCAGGGTTTGCATCCTGCTGTGCCAAGGGCAGCAAGGCCTTTCCCAGTGTTCCAACTGGAAGTCTTCCCTCTGCTCCACGGATCCCAGGCTGGTTTGGGTGGGAAAGACTTTGAAATCCATCAGATTCCAGCCCCGCAGAGGCTGCTCCAAGCCCCATCCTGGGACACTTCCATGGACAGGCCAGGATTTCTTTTTTCATGGAGAAACCCCCTCCCAATCTTTGGCTGGTTGGTTAAAGGTGTGAAAATCACTTTTAGGAGTTGAAAAGCTGCAGGAAAGACTTTCTTAGGTGGAAAAAAAAAAAAAAAGAAGAAAAGAAAAAGCATCCCAAATCACAGGGTTGGAATTTTGGGGGTCACTCCGTGACCAGGGTGGGACAATCCCGCTCACCTGGGGGAGATTTTGGGTTGAAAAAGACACAGAAAAGTGTCCAAGTGTTGGTCTGGGTGGCTGAGGAGCCTCCACGTTGTGGGAGCCCCGAGCATCCCTCAGGAACAGCGGGATGGACTCCAGGACTCCAGGAGAATCCAGGAGATCCCAGTGCTCCCCCAGGGCCTGGAGCTCCGCTTGTTGCTATACCTCATCCTTTCCTTTTCCTTGGATCCTTCCCTTTTCCCACTCTTCCCATTCCTTTAGGACCCAGAGCTTGTGCACTCGGCCACATCCAGGTTTTTTTGGGTTTTTTTTTGTTTTTGTTTCCCTGTGGAATGAAGAGCAATCCATGGCTGGGGTGGGCAGCTCCCAACCCTGCTCCCTTTGGAGCCCAAGGCAAGGGAATCCCGGGGCTGGAGGGGTGATCCAGAGGGATCCTGGGGTTGGAGGGRTGATCCAGAGGGATCCCTGTGCCCCTTCCCTGCCCAGCAGCCCCTCCAGGGCTGCCCTGAGCCCCCCAAAGCCCTCCCAGGGCTGGGCGAGGGGCTCCACTCCAAAATCCAGCGCTGCTCCCACCCTTGGGAGGGCACAAAGCCCTTGGAGGGGCACAAATCCCTCTCCAAAGCCCTTGGATGGGCACAAATCCCTTTCCAATGCCCTTGGAAGGGCACAAATCCCTCTCCAAAGCCCTTGGATGGGAACAAATCCTTTTCCAAAGCCCTTGGAAGGGAACAAATCCTTTTCCAAAGCCCTTGGATGGGCACAAATCCCTTTCCAAAGCCCTTGGAGGGGCACAAATCCCTTTCCAATGCCCTTGGATGGGAACAAATCCTTTTCCAAAGCCCTTGGATGGGCACAAATCCCTCTCCAAAGCCCTTGGAAGGGCACAAATCCTTTTCCAAAGCCCCTGGAGGGGCAAAAATCCCTTTCCAAATCCCTCTCCAAAGCCCTTGGAGGGGCACAAATCCCACCCCAGGGAATATCCCAAAGGAATTCCCGATCCCAAGGGGGAGCCCCTGAATGTTCAGAGCACTTTGAAGTTGGTGGCCTTGTTTTCTTAAAGGGCTTTGATCTTTTCATGAAAGGAGAGAATCTTCCCCATCCCATCATCATCATCCTCCTCATCCTCCTCCTCCTCCCCAGCTCGGAATTCATCCCTGGAATGTTCAGGATGATCCAGGACTCTGGAATCTGTCATTAATCCCTCAGGTTTACACCTAAAAGGGGAAAAAGAAAGTTGGGAATTTCTCCTGGAATTCAGGTTGGCAGCAGCACCWGGGAAATAAAAAGAGAGGGGAAAACTCCAGTGGATGTTTAGGAGTGGGCAAAGTGAAGTTTGGGAGTGTTTATCCCATCCAGAAGTTCTGGATTTCCATTCCACATGGATGGGATTTTATCCAGAATAAGGAATCTTCCAACCCAACTTCCCCCTAAAAAGTTTGGGGGGGGGATGAAAGGGAATTGTGGAATTTCAGGCTGGTTTGAGTCCATTAAAAATAAAATAAAAGGGAATTAAAGGGTGGGAATGATGAGGGATTAAAGGCAAGGAGATGCTCCCAGAGCTCTGCCAGAAATTCCAAACCCTTGGAAGCCGAGGCTGAAAGAAGGGACGGGGGTGAGAGTGCAAAACCCCACAAGGATTTGAAAATCCCTCACGTTTTAGCCTCAAATCCCCCCAAATTTGCATGGAAAGGGATCACCAGGAGAGGGGGGAAGTGCCAGAGCTTAATTAACCACGAGTTAATTGGCACTGAATGAGRAGGTGGAAGGGAGAGCCAGGGGAGGACTTCCCTTGGATACTTCAGGGTTTCTGGGAGCTGGGATGGGAGCAGATTTTGGGATTTCTGGGAGCATCATTGACCAAYTGATGCTAAACTGGGTTTAATGACAGATTCCTCCCATTCCACAACTCCACCCTCCCCAAAAATCACCGGGCAGGGGGGACCTGGAGCATCCTTGGAGCCCCAGTCCCACATCCAAGAGCAGGGGATGGGTTTGGGATGGCTACAGAAAAGTGGGAATATTTCAAAAAAACGAGCAAATGGAATTTTCTACCTGTGTCCTGTCCCGTTTTCTATGTCTGTGGTCCTTTCTTAAATGTCAAACTCTTGTATTTTTGTGGTTTCTATCTGCGGGACTGACGGCTCGGAGGGCGCACGTTGTTTTGTAAAATATTCCTGACATTTTCCTCCCCCCCAACAAAAAAAACAACACAAAACAAAAGGGAGGAAAAGCTGAATTATTCACCTTTTAATTGGCTTTGCATGTACAGTATTGGGGCAGCAAGTGGAGATGATTAAAGCCAGCTTGAAAACTTTTTGCTTGTGCTTGAGTTGAGTTTTTCCCCCCAATAAAATCATCCCACAACCTCTCAGGGATACTCTGGGAAAGAGGGGAATGGAATAAATATATATTTTTTTTTTCCCCTGGAAAAAGCAGGTTTGATTTGAGGAAAGAAATCCCATAATGAATAAAAGACCCCAAAAACTTCCCTGGTTCCTAAATCCCCTCCCAGGAAAAATGGGGAGGGACAGGAAAAATGGGAATGGGCAGGGTTGGGTGGGATTTTGGGATGAAATCCCTCCCTGTGAGGCTGAGGAGGGGCTGGGATGGAATTCCCAGGGTGCTCCACCCAAAGGAAACATCTGGGATGGGGAAAGGAGCAGGGGGTGAATGGAATGGGACCCAAACCATCCTGGAATTCCACAATTCTCCGATTTTCCCTCTTCCCTCACATTTTTGGACGAGGTTTTGTTAAACCCGAGTTTAAAATGGTTGGGATAACRGAATTAAAGCTGGAATGAAATCATTCCATCCCAGCAGCTGCAGGAATTCTGCTCCACCTTCCCCCCCATCCCAAAGCTGAGGGGTTTGTATATAAAAGTGTCAACTTTGGATTCTTCCAGGCCTGGCTGTGCTCCCTCAGCTCCCTGGCATTTGGGACAGAGCCCAAAACCAGAGGGAATCTGGGCTGATTTTTGGGATGAAATCCCCTAAATTCCCACACCTGGAGTGACCACCAGCACCAGAGGAGTCCACTGCAATATTTTATTTGGGAATTTACATATCCACAGGAGAGAGCAGACCACAAGTCCGACTTCTTGCTGACTTTTGAAGCAGTTTTGGGTTCTACTGGAGATGAGAAAAGAAATCTGCCTAAGATTGAAATGTCCCAAGCGAGCCAGGAAAGGGAGGAACCAGGATTTTACACAGGAACAACGACAACAAGAACGAAACAAAACAGAGAAAAAAAAAAATTATATGAAAAAAGTATAAATTAGGATGTCAGAATCATTTTTAAAAGTGTAAGAAAACTTGCACAGGGCTCTGGGCCCCCGGAGAATCAACTCTGGTGAAGATTGTTAAAAGTGAAATTCCATCAAATCTTAACACCAGCCAGAAAATTCACTCTGGAGTGCAAGTTTTTCACATTCCATCGGCTTTGCCCCCACTCTGGGCGAGATTCCTGCTTGCTCAGGGTGGGTGGGAGAAGGGCTTTTCCCAAGGACTTTGGTTCCAAGGAGGGTGGGAGCAGGGAGAGCTCCCCTCGAGGGAGGAGGTAGCAAGGCTTGCTTGCCCCTGGGCTCGGCTTCAATCCAGTTCCTCAGCACCAAACCAGTTCCCCCACACCCCCCCCCCCCMAAAAAAAAATAAAAATAAATCTAACACTGCAAGTTGAAGTGAGAAATCCCAGCTTTCTGGGCAGGATTCAGTCCAGATTTCCCAGTCCCACCTGTGCCCAGGTGCCCAGCAGGGCATCAAGTGCTACCCAGGAGCTCTGGTGGAGCTTTGTGCAGGGAGGTTTCCCCTCCCCTGTGTGCATTGACTGTGCTGAGGACGGGGCTGAGCTCGTGGTGGCGTTGCCACCCAGCCGTCCCCGTGGCTGTGACAGTGGAAAGGCAGAGATGGAGCTCAGGGATGGAAAAAAAMCCAAATTCAGGCCGGGCTGGGTCCCCCCAAAACCTGAAAGCAAAAAACCCTGAATGTCTCATGGAGCAGGTCTGGAGAACAGAACAAAGGCAGAAATGGTCGCGTGCGAGCGAGGGCTCATTTCCACAGCGGGGAGCTGAGGGAGGGGTTGCTGCCCTGGGCTCCTCCTCCTCCTCCTCCTCCTCCCATGGACTGTCCATAGCCCATCATTCCGTTGGCTCCATAGAAGTTCATGCCAGCCATCTGCTGGGTCATCTGCAAGCGGGACAGGAGAGAGGTCAGGGATGGGCCTGGACACTGCCCACGGCTCCCAAAACCAGCAGAGCCCTGAGGGGGAGCAGGGGGTGGCTCCCCAGCATGGGGGGGCTTCAGGGTKCTCAGGATAGCAGMAGGAATTTCCCCATGGAAAGGGTGAGAAGGCCTTGGAATTGCTCAGGGAATTTTAGAGTCCCCAGCTATGGGAGGATTTCAGGGCAGGAATTTCCCCATGGAAAGGGTGAGCAGGCCTTGGAATCACTCAGGGAATTCTGGAGTCTCCAGCTATGGGAGAATTTCAGGGTTCTCAGGATATCAGCAGGAATTTCTCCATGGAAAAGGTGAGAAGGCCTCGGAATTTTTCCAAGGAGGTTTGGAGTCTCCAGGTATGGGAGGAATTCAGGACAGGATG
>JACDOX010000481.1:150965-161574 GCA_014549065.1 Cardinalis cardinalis
GTGTGTTTGATGGTGAAACAGTGGCACAGCATTCCCAGATGTGGGAATGGAAGAGAGCCATTCTTCAAGGTGGAAGAGGGAGATTTCAGGATTTAATTAAGAAATTTAAACAAAGGAACATTCAGGGCAAACAGTTGATGTGTGTTTGATGGTGAAACAGTGGCACAGCATTCCCAGATGTGGGAATGGAAGAGGGAGATTCTTCATTCTTCAACGTGGAAGAGGGAGATTTCAGGATTTAATTAAGGGACATTTAGATGAAGCAAGGTTTAGGGGAATGGAAGAGGGAGATGTGGGAATGGAAGAGGGAGATGTGGGAATGGAAGAGGGAGGTTCTTCATTCTCCAATATGGAAGAGAGAGATTTCAGGATTTAATTAAGAAATTTAAACAAAGGAACATTCAGGGCAAACAGTTGATGCATGTTTGATGGTGAAACAGTGGCACAGCATTCCCAGATGTGGGGATGGAAGAGGGAGATTCTTCACTCTTCAGTGTGGAAGAGGGAGATTTCAGGATTTAATTAAGGGACATTTAGATGAAGCAAGGTTTAGGGGAATGGAAGAGGGAGATTCTTCACTCTTCAACGTGGAGGAGAGAGATTTCAGGATTTAATTAAGGGACATTTAGATGAAGCAAGGTTTAGGGGAATGGAAGAGGGAGATTCTTCACTCTTCAATGTGGAGAAGAGAGATTTCAGGATTTAATTAAGAAATTTAGATGAAGCAAGGCTTAGGGGAATGGAAGAGGGACATTCTTCATTCTCCAACATTGAAGAGGGAGGTTTCAGGATTTAATTAAGGGAAATTTAGAAGAAGCAAGGTTTAGGGCAGACAGTGGTGAAACACTGCATTCCCAGATGGATTCYCCATCCCTGGAAGTGCCCAAGGCCAGGCTGGGGCACCCTGGCACAGCGCAAGACGTGCCTGCCCTTTGTTGTCCCTTCCATCCCAAAGGACCCCGTGGTTTTACAACACAACCAGGCTTTTCCAAGCCCCAGCATTCCCAGCTCACCTTCCTGGAGGAGTCTGAGCTGGATCCCACGGATGCAAAGAGGTCCAGGTCCTTCTCCAGGCTGCTGGGCCGGCCGTTGGTGACGGGCGTTGTCACCGGAGCGTCTGCAGGGACAGGGATGTCCTGGGGGTGTCCCCAGCCTGGGGACACCTCTGTGCCACCACTGCCACCCCACCCACACCTGATCCCCACCTCCCTCATCCCTCTGGAGCTGGGAAGGGCCTGGAGCAGGATTTGAAGTGTCCCCGGGTCCTGTTTGTCCCATAGAGCTCAAGCTGATCCTGGAATACCACAGGCTCCAGGAAAAAGGGAAACACGTGGAAAACTGTTCCCAATCTGAATATTCCTGCAGGATTCCTGGAATTGTTCACCTGANCCATCCCTGGAAGTGCCCAAGGCCAGGCTGGGGCACCCTGGCACAGCGCAAGACGTGCCTGCCCTTTGTTGTCCCTTCCATCCCAAAGGACCCCGTGGTTTTACAACACAACCAGGCTTTTCCAAGCCCCAGCATTCCCAGCTCACCTTCCTGGAGGAGTCTGAGCTGGATCCCACGGATGCAAAGAGGTCCAGGTCCTTCTCCAGGCTGCTGGGCCGGCCGTTGGTGACGGGCGTTGTCACCGGAGCGTCTGCAGGGACAGGGATGTCCTGGGGGTGTCCCCAGCCTGGGGACACCTCTGTGCCACCACTGCCACCCCACCCACACCTGATCCCCACCTCCCTCATCCCTCTGGAGCTGGGAAGGGCCTGGAGCAGGATTTGAAGTGWCCCCGGGTCCTGTTTGTCCCATAGAGCTCAAGCTGATCCTGGAATACCACAGGCTCCAGGAAAAAGGGAAACACGTGGAAAACTGTTCCCAATCTGAATATTCCTGCAGGATTCCTGGAATTGTTCACCTGAYAGGGAAAATTAGCACTGGAACTCCTCAAATTCCCACAATTTCTACATAATTGTAGAAATTATGCAGAAACTGAGGGAATTTGAGGAGCTCCAGCTGCTCCTGGAAAACCACAGGCTCCAGGAGAAAGGGGAACACATGGAAAACTCTTCCTAAGCTGAATATTCCTGGAATTGTTCACCTGATAGGGAAAACTAGGACTGGAATTCCTCAAATTCCCACAATTTCTACACAGCTGTAGAAATTATGTAGAAATTATGCAGAAATTGTGGGATTTTCAGGAGCTCCAGCTGCTCCTGGAAAACCACAGGCTCCAAGAGAAAGGGGAACACATGGAAAACTCTTCCCAAGCTGAATATTCCTGGAATTGTTCACCTGAYAGGGAAAATTAGGCCTAAAACTTCTCAAATTCCCACAATTTCCACACCAATTTCTCTTACCCAGGCCCAGCAAGTCCATGACTGGCTCAGATTTGGGGGAACTTTTCCTGGATTGCTGTGTTTCATCCTTCTTTTGAGGCTGGGGGAAAAGAATCAACACAAATCTTGTGCAGCTTTTGGGATCACTCTGAAATGGTTTTACAAGATTTACAACGGTTTCTCACAAGATTAACCCTTAAAATCCCCTTTTTTTCCCCCAGTGGATTTAAGTCAAAAATAAATTAAAATTCTCTTTGCTGTGCCAAAATGAGAATTTCAGAGCGAATATTTCCCGGTTTTTTTAATTGTCCCAATTGTCAAATCTAAACAGGTTCTAAACCAGGGAGAAGCAGCTGCTGGAGCTGGAAAAACCAGCAGGGAAGAGCTGGATTCCAAGCTGCACATCTGCTCAGTGTCTGGGGAGCAGAGCAAAACAAACTCCCAGCAGTGACTCAAAGCACCCAGGCTGTGACTGAGGCCAGAAAAATGCTCCCAGGGGAGGCTGGAATCCCTYTGCTCTGCCTCAGGGGTGTCTCCATGGTTTTTCCTCCTGATCTTACCATTTTCACCTTCTCAAAGATGATGGGTTCCAGTTTTCTCTCTGACTCGTTGGTCCTTTTCCATTTGTCGTCCTTTTCTTTCTGTGAGGGAAAAAAAAATCACTGATATGAGGGGAAAAGTTTCTGATTGCACCAAGAAAAAGCTCTCACCTGGTGCTGTTACTGATCTAAAACCCCTCAGATCTAAAATCCCTCAGAAAAAGCTGAATTTGAGCTAAATTTTTGTATTTTTCCTGTTCTGAGGAAGGAAATTAATAAAGTCCTTTCCAAATCTCCTCCAATCATTATCTCTGATTTATTGACTCCCTCTTGCATCCACAAAAACCAAACAGCTCCAAGAGGGAAAAAAATCAAATATTTAAACAGTTTTGTTGTTATTTTCTTTCTGTGAGGGAAAATATCACTGAYATGAGGGAAAAAATTTCTTATTTCACCAAGAAAAAGCTTAAACCTGGTGCTGTTACTGATCTAAAACCCCTCAGAATATAAAATCCTTCAGAAAAAGCTGAATTTGAGGTAAAGCTTTGCATTTTTCCTGCTCTGAGGAAGGAATTGGACAAAATCCTTCCAAGATCTCCTCCAATGTGAGACATCCATCCACACAAACCAATGAATGAGATGAAGAGGAGGGAAGAAAACAGGAATTTAAACCACCCAAAAACCTCCAACCCCCTGAGCTCTGCCATGTCTGTGATCCTGCTTTTTTCCCTGGATAACCCRGAATATTCCCTGAATATTCCAGAATATTCCCTACAACAAAACCCACTCAGCATCTTCAAATCTCCTCAGGAATTCACTCCATGAAGYTCAAGCAGCTCTGGAGAAGGGATTTCTCCTGACACAGGAGAATATTTCAATATACATATTTCAATATTTTGTTTTAATCACAATTTTAGGCCTCCAGACTCACCCTGAAGGCGTTGATGTCGATGCTTCTGTCCATATATTTCTTTTTCTCATATTTATCCCGGATAAAACTCTCCACAGCTCTACAGCAGCTGGTTAAGGACAAAGGATTCCAGAATAGAAGCCTTATTTGACAGGGAGGAACAAGGTACAGGCTGTAACTAAATTAAATCATTGTTTAAAGAGCATTTCCAGCAGTAACTTTCTTAAAATAATTTACTGCTGGATCCCAACTCAGTTTTTGCCCCTGGGTTATTTCAGGTTATTTCAGTGCTATAAAAAGGGAATTAAATCAGGGTTTAAGCTCTTGCTGGGTTTTCTCCACTGTTTTTTGTTTTGTTTGCCCCAAGCATCCCCTCAGCACATTCAGATCACAGTGGTCACAACAGGATCCTGCACCTCAGAAAGCACCTCAGGTGCCAGATTAACTCAAAAAATGATGGTGGAAAGGTGCTTTTGTGGGTTTTTTCTAGGTTCACATMATTCTATCCCTGCTTACTCAGCATTCCTGCAAGGTGGGAGTTACAGCTGAAGCATTAAAAATTCCATCAGAGAATTCCCAGCCTGGTTTGGGTTGGAAGGGACCTTAAATCCCATGGGCAGGGGCACCTTCCACTATCCCAAGCTCCATCCAGCCTGGGGAACGCTTCCAGRGATGGAGCAGCCACAATTTTTTTTTTTTTGGGAAATCCATTCCAGCCCCTCCTCACCCTCACAGGGAGGAATTCCTTCCCAAAATCCCACCTCTACCAAAATCCTCATCTCTCTTGCAGCTCCTTCAGGTCCTGGAAGGCCACAATTAGGTCCCCATGGAGCCTTTGGAATATTCAGCACTTTGGAAAACCCAACTCTCTCATTCCCTCCAAACTTCAGCATTTTTGGGTTCACTCTGACATATCAGAGATCTGAACGAGATAAATCCCACTGGAAAAAAGGGATTTTAAGGGTTATTTTCAATTCCAGTGCATTTTTTYCHCATTTAAGCCAAAAATAAAAGCAACATTCTCTTTGCTCTTCCAAAATGAGAATTTCAGAGTGAATATTTTCTAGTTTTTAATTGTCCCAATCCAAGCAGGCTCTAAACCAGGGAGAAGCCTCCTGTGGTGACCTCGGTGTCCCAGCTCTCCTTCATTCCCATTCCCATTCCCATTCCCATTCCCATTCCCAGTCCCAGTTCTCCACCCCAACCCCTTCATTCCCATTCCCTGCCCAAGGGAGCAACTTCTCCTTCAGGGAGGTTTAACCACACAGCTCCAGGATGGAAATTTCCATGGAATTTCCACGTTTTTCCAGGAATAGAAAAGGATGCTGGTCTGTCTGGGGTGAGAGATAAATCCCACTGGAAAAAAGGGATTTTAAGGGTTATTTTCAATTCCAGTGCATTTTTTCCCCATTTAAGCCAAAAATAAAAGCAACATTCTCTTTGCTCTTCCAAAATGAGAATTTCAGAGTGAATATTTCCCATTTTTTAATTGTCCCAATCCAAGCAGGCTCTAAACCTGGGAGAAGCCTCCTGTGGTGACCTTGGTGTCCCAGTTCTCCACCCCAACCCCTTCATTCCCATTCCCTGCCCAAGGGAGCAACTTCTCCTTCAGGGAGGTTTAACCACACAGCTCCAGGATGGAAATTTCCATGGAATTTCCACGTTTTTTTTTTCCAGGAATAACAAAAAAGGATGCTGGTCTGTCTGGGGCCTCCGGAAGTTCTCRGGCAGGTAGGCTTCGTAGAGACGATTGGCTTTGCCGTTCCCCATCTCCTGCACGCACTGAAACCCAAAAAAACTCCTTCAAATTCTCCTTCCCCAAACATTAAAGCTCTCCCACAGCATCCCAGGCTGCCAGGGAAGAGAAATCCAGGGAAGGGGGATCCTCCTGAAAGCCACTTTTCACCCCCCAGGGGATGCTGCTCCAATCCCCTCCCACCCCATTTGCCAATTCTAAGCAACTTTTAATCCAAGGCAGGATAAATATCCTGTTAGCAACCCAAAATCCCTCTGGAAGGAGAGGTGGGAAGCAGGAATTGGTAATTTAACAGAGATCTGCAGCTCCTTGAGCTTTACTCTCTGCTGTTTGTCCAACCTGGAATGAGGACATTTTATTGCTCTTTTCCCTCCCAACTGGAATTCTTCTTCCTCCTCCACTTCCCCCATTTTTATTTTTGGGCTATCCTGGCTTGGTTTATTTTAAAAAAAACCCCTCAGAGTGTTATCCCAGCCCTCACCTGGATCTGTTCCTGTGTCCACTGGTCGAGGTTGACAGATTTGACCCTGGATATGTGAACCCCCAGGTTCCTGTGGATCCCAGCACAGCGGATGCAGATGAACACCCCAATATTCCAGGAGGCCCATCGTGGCCCTGGGAAGAGACAAGAAAGTGTTTTCCACCAATCCAACCCTTTTTTAATTTTTGTTTTTGCCTGGAGGAACTGGGAAACTGCACCAAGTGAACTGGGATTGAAGCCTTTGGATTCTCATCCAGGCTGGAAACTGGAATTCCACATCAGGAGGATGTTYCCAATCCTTATCCTTGGGGATTTATTGCCTCCCTCTTCCATCCACACAAACCAAACAGCTCCAAGAGGGAAAAAATCAAGAATTTAAACAGTTTTGTTGTCGTTTTCTTTCTGTGAGGGAAAAAACCACTGACATGAGCGAAAAAATTCCTGATTTCACCAAGAAAAAGCTTAAACCTGGTGCTATTACTGATCTAAAACCCCTCAGATATAAAACCCTTCAGAAAAAGCTGAATTTGAGGTAAAATTTGCACTTTTCCTACTCTGAGGAAGGAATTGGATAAAATCCTTCCAAGATCTCCTSCAACCATTATCCCTGGAGATTTATTGCCTCCCTCTTCCATCCACACAAGAAGAGGCAGGAAAACAGGAATTTAAACCACCCAAAAAACTCCAACCCCCTGAGCTCTGCCATGTCTGTGATCCTGCTTTTTTCCCTGGATAACCTGGAATCAGCTCCAGAATATTCCCTACAGCAAAAAAAAAAAAAAAATCCCACTCAGCATCTTCAAATCTCCTCAGTGCTGGGCAGGAATTCCCAGCTGAGCCCAGGATTTGGCCCCAAAACCAATCCCAGCCCAAGGAATGATCAGTTCACTCCAGTTTCCACAGCTCTGATGGACATTATTTGCTTTTCCTGGGACAAAACAAAATAAAGGCATTGATTAAGGTCAGACATTTGTGGTTTTCATGCAGGACAGCTCCAAGGTGTGGATGGGAGATCATGCCAGGGATCAAAAAAACATCCACAAGGGGAAGATTAAGGAGCTCAGATGCACCCAGGAATCCCAGCAGGGCACACAGAGATCCACAGGAGTTCCCACCCCTCTCCCAGACCTTCAATCCTGCTGAATATTTTAGGAATATTTTAAAATTCAACCCTTTTCTCCCAGCTCCCAGCACAAACTGGKGTCCCAGTGCATGAGAAGCTGGGAAAACACAGAATTAGGGATCAAACATCCTCCACCAGCCCTTTTTTCCAGACATTCTTCTGGATGATGAAGAGTTATCCTGCTTTTCTTGCCACAGCTAAAATAGCAGAGCCTCGAGTTAATGAGAGGGAGGTGGGAGGGGGAAGAGGGGGAAAGTGTAATTTCAAAGCCCTAAAAAAGCAGTGCTGTATTTGAGATGCTGTTAACAGTTTAATTCCTGTTCCTGGGGAAAGCCTGGAGCATCCTGAGGGATTTGGAGCTGATAATGCACTCAGAGACCCTTCCAGAGCACAGGTATCCAACCTCCAACAGGTAACTCCAGCACCTCTTCCAGGGAATTCACCTTTATTAAATTTCCTGGCCTTTCCTGCCATTATTTGCTGCTTTTTCCCTCTCCAGGAGTGGCCTTTGGGAATGAYATCAATTTAATGGAGCTGAGAAATTCACTTCTTGCCTACACCTCAGTCCCTTTATTACCAAAGCAAAACCCACAACTTCAGCACCACCTGAACATGCCCAAAAAAACTGGGAATAAAACCTTTAGCCAGGGTCCCTCCTGTGATTCCTGCATGGAATTCTCTCCCAGATCCACCCCCAGGGCTCTAACGTGAGACTGCTGGCAGGATTATCATGAGATTCAAGGTTAGATTTAAAACTCCAGATAAATTTAGCCTTGATAGGACTAAAAGGATTAATGGGCAGCTCCTGGAGTAATCAGCTCACTGGGTTTGTCACATGGACCAGCTCAGGCCACCACAACATGACTCAGGGGTAGTGTCACACCCTGCTGCTGCTCCAGTGTCCCCTCAGGGGGCTGGGACAACAAGGGAACCACATCTGGAACGTGCTGCAACTCCCAAATCCAAATTCTGGGAGAGCCAAGATGGAGCAGCTTGGTTATATTTAAATTAAAACGAATATTTAGGGGGTTTTTGAACCCCTCGCAGTAATAAACTCATTACACAACCAGGGGGGAGCTGTTCCCTGGGGAGATTCCAGCTGGGATTTGGGTGTCCTTGCACAGCCAGAAGGTGCTGCAGGAAAGGTTTGAAACCTAAAGGGAACAGAGGATTTGGGGSATGTGGGGTTGGTTTTCACAGACTGGGAGGAAATCTGAATTTCCCAAAAAGCTCCCTGAGCCTGCAGCCACAGCAAACCCTGGTGGGGTCAGGCTGGATCCAACACCCTCCAATATCCCCTTCCCAGACACCCAGTTTAACTAAACCAACACTTTTAACCTCCAAATGCCTTCGAAAAACGTTCTTTTAAAATGTCTCCTAAAGCCCTGAGGTTGTGGGAGGGGGGAAGGGTTTGGTGCAGATGTAAACAACCTCCCACTTCCCTCTTTGGAGCAGCTCACACTGGMACATCTCCCACTAAAAATCTCCCTGCGAGTGCCCAGCGACTCAGATTTTGCTTTTTAGGGCTTTTTGCAGGCATTTCCCCAGGGTTTCACAGCTCTTTTCAAGGTGACTCGACTCGAAAAAGCTCCAGGTGGCATCTCCAGATGTGACTTTCCCCCTGTGCTGCTGCTTTTCACTTCCCCAAAACCCAAGCCCAGCTCAGACTCTGCAGCAGCTTCAGTGATAAAAGGGGGAAAAACGCCTGGGTTGGAGTTTAAGGGAACTTTTTTTTTTTTTCCTGAGAAAAATGGGTTTATATCAATAAATAACAAGGGGGCAGCTTTAATCAGCACTGCAGAGCTGCCTGGGGGAATTATCAGCCCTCACAAAAAGTGGGCACACCCTGACACCCACYGCTAACCGAGGACAGGGGCACCTCACCCTCCTGGCTCAGGGAATTATGGATTTATTTATCTCCAGAGGGTTGAGGAGAAGGCAACAGAAACATTCAGCTCCTTAAACCACTAAAAAAAAAAAATTGTTTCTTGCAAGAATCCTCGGGTTGATGTTCTGAAATCAATTCCCCTGAGGCTGAGGGCCCTCAGAGCCACCAGGCCAAGATGGAAACCTCATTCCCACGTGGAAAATTGAGAGTCTGCTCCAGTGCCAGCCTTGCCTGGTGCTGCCACCACTTCTGTCTCAGCTTTATGATGATTTTATGTCTGATTTTATGATGCTAGGGGTGATTTTAACATCCATGGAAAGCAAAATCACCTGGCACCAACCCTGTTCTGCTCAGACTTTGTGGAGCTTCACCTCAGGCCTGCACAAATCCCTCCTGGATTGAAGGAAACACCAATCTGGAGTAAGAATCCCAACATTTTTCAGAGCCTGGCTGCCCACTGAGGAGATTTGGGTTAGCTCAGACCCCTTTGGGATGCACTCCCAGCCTGGCAGGAGGATCACAAACCCCAAAGCATCCCTTGCTCTGTGAATTTTCACTCCCAGCTTTCCTGAACATTCCCCAGGGATTCAGTGCCCAGCCCCTGCTCCAGGGAGTTTGCTCCAGTGACCACCAGTGCCAGCCTTGCCTGGTGCTGCCACCACTTCTGTCTCAGCTTTATGATGATTTTATGCCTGATTTTATGCTAAATGTCTCATTTAGACATTTATATGGGGTTATGTGTCTCAGCTTTAGGGGTGATTTTAACATCCATGGAAAGCAAAATCACCTGGCACCAACCCTGTTCTGCTCAGACTTTGTGGAGCTTCACCTCAGGCCTGCACAAATCCCTCCTGGATTGAAGAAAACACCAATTTGGAGTGAGAATCCCAACATTTTTAGAGCCTGGCCTGGCAGGAGGATCACAAACCCCAAAGCATCCCTTGCTCTGTGAATTTTCACTCCCAGCTTTCCTGAACATTCCCAAGGGAGGAGGATCCAGCAGGGATTCAGTGCCCAGCTCCAGGAGACAATTCCAGAGCCTGTTTTACATCCCAGCCTGTCAAAACAAACTCCTCATACCAAGCTGCTCGTGCCAGCCCCAGTCCCCATCTAATGCTGCTCATTAATGCTCCAAGGGCTGCTGAATAATCTGAATGACTGAAAAGGATCCTAATTCCCTTTAAAACCCCCAGCCTAATTCCCTTTTCAACTCCCAGCCTGAGGAGCCTGCTCCAAATGAGTCACTTGCTCCAAGTTCACACCCTGGARTGGTTTTAATTGAGAGGATTCACTCCTCACCCTTCACTCAGGCACCAAATTCTGGCCCAAGTTCCTGAGGCAACTTTTTTTTTTTGCTGTAATAACTCTGCAGAAAGCATTTAAAAATAAACCAGGAGCTGGCTGCAAAACCACAGCTCCTTGCAAAAGTAGGGGAAAAAAAAAGAGCTGCTTCCATGGGCAGGATTGAGGGAGCATCAGAATATTCCCAGTGGAAATGAGCAGCTTCTTCCATGGATCCCAGAACTGCTCCGKGTCTGGCTGTGGAATCATCCAGCTGAGGAAAAGGGATGTGGAACCAGAAAAT
>JACDOX010000481.1:182013-194391 GCA_014549065.1 Cardinalis cardinalis
CTTCTGCCACTCCTTCCCACTTTGGGAACCCCAAAAGAGCTTCTGCCACCCCCTCCCAAACTGGGAATCCCAAAAGAGCTTGGGAATTGCTTCTGCCATCCCCCTCTCACCTTGGGAATCCCAAAAGAGCTTTTGCCATCCCCCTCCCACCTCGGGGATCCCAAGGGACCTTCTGCCACTCCTGCCCACCTTGGCAGTCCCAAAAGAGCTTCTGCCACCTCCTCCCAAATTGGGAATTCCAAAAGAGCTTGGGAATTGTTTCTGCCACTCCTTCCCACTTTGGGAATCCCAAAAGAGCTTCTGCCACCCCCTCCCAAATTGGGAATCCCAAAAAAGGTTGGGAATTGCTTCTTCCACCCCTCCCCACCTTTGGAATCCCAGCAGAGCTCCCCTTGTTTCCTCCAGGATGAATCTGAAGCAATTCCCCACTGTCCCCACTTCCTTGGCACCCACAAGGCGGCACCGGTGACTTTGCCACTGTCCCSTCCTTGGCACAGCCTGGCAGGGGTGGTGGCAGGAAGGGGACGGAGCTGCCACCTCCCCCTGCCTGTGCCCAGGTCCCCTGGGKGTGTGATGGGTGCCTGGGGAGGTTTGGGTGGGTTCCTGCCCCATCCCAGGGATTAAACCGGCATCAGGGATGGATGGAGCTGCCCACGTGTCCCTGCCAGGGCTGGATGTGCCCAGGGTGTGTGTGAGGGTCCCTGCAGGGCGTCCCTGTGCCGTGAAATTCCTGATGGATTCAACCCAGCAAGAATTCCTGGCTGGAGAGGAGGAGGCATGGGAATAACTCTCTGGGTCTCTTCCCTTGCAGGGCCTGACGGGAGCCAAAGGGGAGCCAGGAGCCACTGGCAGGCCAGGAACCAAAGTGAGTGAGGGGCAGCCCTGGGCTCCTCATTCCCAGGATCCCACCTCCCCAAATTCCCACCTTCCCAAATTCCCACCTTCCTAAATTCCCACCTTTCCAAATCTCCGCCTTTCAGAATTTCTACCTTCCCAAGCTCTCTCATTCCCAGGCTCCCACCTGCCCAAATTCCAACGTTTCCAAGTTCCCACCTTCCCAAATTCCCATCTTCCCAATTTTCCGCCTTTCCAAGGATCCCACCTTCCCAATTTCCAACCTTCCAAATTTCCAACCTTCCCATATTCCCACCTTTCCAAGGATCCCACCTTCCCAGTTTCCAACCTTCCCAAATTCCCACCTTCCCAAGCTCCCTCATTCCCAGTTTCCCACCTTCTCAGGCTCCCACCTTCCCAAATTCCCACCTTTTCAAGGATCCCACCTTCCAAATTTCCAACCTTCCCAAATTTCCACCTTCCCAAATTCCCACCTTCCCAGGCTCCCCCCTTCCCCCAGCCCCATCCTGGGGCCATCCCCACCACTCTGGAAGGGATCCATGGGTGCAGGAGCTGCCTGGTGGAATTTTTGGCCCTGAGGCTGCACCCGGGGAGGGGGAATTGGAGCAGCTGCCAGAGCAGATCCTCCTTTTCCAGCTCCTGACTCTCCTCTTGTGTCCTGGCAGGGCCAGCCCGGACTCCCAGGGCCACCAGGGCTCCCTGTGAGTATCTGCTGCTCCCATGGGTGGGGTGGGCACCCCCAAAGTCCCGTCCTTGGTGGTGGGGTGGGAATTGCCCTCCTTGGGGCAGGAATTCTGGAGAATTTGGGGAATTTGAACCAATTGTAATATTTTTTTTGTCGCAGGGTCCTTCACTGCCAGGACCTCCTGTAAGTGCCACACTGGGGCTGGGATGGGTGGCCTTGGAACTGTGCAGGAGGAGCTCAAAGCTCAGCACCCCCAGAGGGGAGGAATCAGGACGGGACCTCTCTCATCCCATGAATTTCTCTCCCTTCTCCCTAAGGGGCTCCCAGGCCAGGTTGGACTTCCCGGGGAGATCGGAGTGCTGGGACCCAAGGTGAGGAGTCAGGAGGGCACRGGGAAGAAGAGCCTCCCCTCCTTCCACCAGGAGCTGCTTCTCTGCCCTCCAGGGCTCCTGGGATGATCAGGGATGACCCTGAAAYGCGGGAAGGGAGGTTCCCTTGGTGCCATGTCCCCATTCCTGCTGGGACATCCTGGCTCTCCACCTCCCCTCCTCATCCCAAATTCTCCTTTCTGGCCTTCCTTCCTAGGGTGACCCTGGACCCGACGGCCCGAGGGGTCCCCCAGGCCCTCCAGGGAAACCTGTGAGTATCCCCCAGGCACCTCCAGGAGGGAGAAGCTTCCCCAGGCTCATCCCGGGGATTGGGGCTGGAATTCAGGCTCTGGCTCTCACCTCCCACCCCACYCCTTGTTTCCTGCTCCTGCTGTAAAATCCTGGAATGCTGATGGTTTCCTTCCCTGCAGGGACCCCCAGGACACCTCCAAGGCCTGGAAGGCAGCGCTGATTTCCTGGTGAGAGCTGCCATGACCATGTCCCCAGCTGTGACCAGGGTGTCCCCCGTGTCCTCCCTCCCTTCCTCTCTTCCCRGCCTTCTCCAGGTCATCCCCAACTCATCCTTGTCCTTCCTCTCCTCCCAGTGTCCCACCAGCTGCCCCCCAGGTCCCAAAGGCCCCCAGGGACTGCAGGGACTGAAGGTAAGGAAGTCCTGGAGATGCCATGGGGGGGAAAAATGGGAATTGTCACCTCCAGGATGTGGTGGAGTGAAGGATCCTGCTCTGGATCTCTGGAGCATCACGATGGGGAGGCCTGGAGGAAAGGTCTCTGTGGGTCCCCAGTGCCATCCTGAGGGTGGCACCCTGTGCCAAAGCCCCAACCCCAGCTCAGGATGTCACCTGTGGGATTCTGAACCCCCCCAAAATGTCCCCAGTGGGATGTCCCCACTCATCAGTGTCACCAGTAGAATTCTGAGCTCCCCATTGCCACCTGTGGGATTTTGAAACTCCCTTAAATTGGGATTTTGAGCCCCTCAATGTCCCCAGTGGGATTCTGAACCTGTTCCATGTCCAGTGGGATTCTGAGCCTCCCAATGTCCCCAGTGGGATTCTGAGCCTCTCAATGTCCCTACTGGGATTCTGAGCCCCCCAATGTCCCCATTGGGATTCTGAAGCCCCTCAATGTCCCTACGGGGATTTTGAGCCCCACAATGTCCCCATTGGGATTTTGAACCCCCCAATGTCCCCATTGGGATTCTGAAGCCCCTCAATGTCCCTACTGGGATTCTGAGCCCCCCAATGTCCCTACTGGGATTTTGAGCCCCTCAATGTCCCCATTGGGATTCTGAAGCCCCCCAATGTCCCGATTGGGATTCTGAAGCCCCTCAATGTCCCCATTGGGATTCTGAGCCCCTCAATGTCCCCATTGGGATTTTGAGCCCCTCAATGTCCCCTGTGGGATGTTGAGTTCCCCAATGTCCCCATTGGGATTTTGAGCCCCTCAATGTCCCCATTGGGATTCTGAAGCCCCTCAATGTCCCTACTGGGATTTTGAGCCCCCCAATGTCCCCATTGGGATTCTGAAGCTCCTCAATGTCCCCATTGGGATTTTGAGCCCCTCAATGTCCCTACGGGGATTTTGAGCCCCACAATGTCCCCATTGGGATTTTGAGCCCCTCAATGTCCCCATTGGGATTTTGAGCCCCTCAATGTCCCCATTGGGATTCTGAGCCCCTCAATGTCCCCATTGGGATTCTGAGCCCCTCAATGTCCTGTTGGGATTTTGAGCCCCTCAATGTCCCCATTGGGATTCTGAGCCCCTCAATGTCCCCATTGGGATTCTGAGCCCCTCAATGTCCCCATTGGGATTCTGAGCCCCTCAATGTCCCCAGTGGGATTCTGAGCCCCTCAATGTCCCTACTGGGATTTTGAGTTCCCCAGTGTCACCTGTGGGATTCTGAGCCCCACCACGTCCCCAGCGGGCACCCCAGGGTGGGATGAGGTGGCAGGGGAAGACTCTGTGAGACGTGGCCACCAGGATGGTGCCACCACCCTGCAGCTCTGCCAGGGATTTTCCTCACGGATTTCCTCTCCCCGCACAGGGACACAGAGGCCGCCCCGGCGCCCTCGGAGAGCCTGGCAAGCAGGGAGAGCCGGTGAGTGCTCCAGCAGGATCCCAGACAGATCCCAGATGGATCCCAGCTGGATTCCAGACGGATCCCAGCAGGATTTCAACAGAATTTCAACAGAATTTCAGCCAGATCCCAGCAGAATCCCAGCAGGATCCCAGCAGGATTTCAGCAGGATCTCAGCCAGATCCCAGCCAGATCCCAGCAGAATCCCAGCAGGATCCCAGCAGGATCCCAGCAGGATCTCAGCCAAATCCTACCCAAATCACAGCAGGATCCTGGCAGGATCCCAGCCAAATCCCAGTAGGATCCCAGCTGTATCCAGCAGATCCCTGCAGGATCCCCACCAGATCTCAGCAAGATCCCTTCAGGATCCCAGCAATATCCTGGGAGGATCCCAGCAGGATCCCCACCAGATCCCAGCAGGATCCTCACCAGATCTCAGCAGGATCCCAGTAGGATCCCAGTAGGATCCACATGTGGCCGTCCCTGTGGGGCTGGACCCAGGGAAGGAGTTTTGGGAGGGGAAAGGAAGAAGGGAGGAAAGAGGAGAATGGAAAACGTGGGAATGGGAGACCAGGGTGGCCTTCTCAGGGTGGCTTCCTGGGCAGGGCCACCYGTCCCCATCCCCTGCCGGGTGCCAGGTGGGGGCTGTGGTGTCCCCAGGCTGCTTTGTGTCCCCTCTCCCTCCAACATCCCCTTTTCTCTCCATTCCCAGGGCCCCAAGGGGGACGTTGGTGCCTCTGGAGAACAAGGAGTCCCAGGCCCTCCGGTAAATCCTTCATTCCTCTTTTCCTCTGTCCCCCAAGCGCTGCAGGATCTGGGGGTGGCCTCTTTGTCCTTGTCCCCAGACACCAGGGAGGTGACACCAGCCTGTCCCTGCTCCCAGCACTGGGACTGAAGCAAAGCCTCCATCCCATCCCTCTCCCAGCCATGGATGCCACCACCTCTCCCTCTGGAGAGCTCCATGGGCACCTGGGCTGTTCCCAGGGATAATTTGGGATAAATCCCTGCTGTCCCCTGAGTCCCCCTTGCCCCGGGGGGGAATTAAAGCCACAGGAATTCTCAGAGCACTTTGAAGATGAAAAACAATTACTGGGCTGAGCCCTGCAGGCCAGGAAAGGGCAAAACTGCTTTGAAGCCAAGAGCTCTGGCCCAGGGAAGGGGCTGCAGTTTGGGCCCGCTGGAGTTATGGAACTGACAGCTGGAAAAGCACCTGCTGGGGGCTTTGGAATTAGGAGGGACTGGAATTCCTCGTGTTTGGATTCCCAGTGTCGGGTTTTGCTGTAATTGCTGCTTCCCCCTGGGCTGTTTTTTTTTTTTTCCCAGCTGAATTTGCTGTGTTTCCTTCCCTGCAGGGACCTCAGGGCCTCAGGGGGTACCCTGGCATGGCAGGACCCAAAGGGGAGACGGTGAGTGCGGGTGGCATGCCCTGGCTCCGGGCTCCAGATGCCCCTGCCGTCATTCCCAGCAGCATCCCTCCATGCTGGGCCACCCCAGGGGTGCAGGGATGGACTGGGATGGGAATTGACCTTTCCATGCTCTCTTTCCAGGGCCCTGCTGGCTACAAGGGCATGGTCGGGAGCGTCGGAGCTGCCGGGCGGCCGGTGGGTGCCCCCTCCCTCAGCCCTGGCTGCTCTGGGCTCCCGCTTTGCCCTGCTCAATCCTTGTGCTCCTCTCTCCTCCAGGGCAGGGAAGGCCCCAAGGGACCACCTGGGAGCCCTGGTGACAAGGGAGAGCTGGTAGGTGACCCCCCCCCAGTGCCAGCGTCCCCTTTTCCCCGGCTTGGCACCGTTCCCACATGGAAAGAGCTCTGCCCTGGTGCCCTCCAGGGGCATCTCCACCTCCCAGCTCTGTCCCCTGCACCAGCAGGACAATGACACTTGTCCCCTCCTGCTCTAGGGTGGCCGTGGCATCAGGGGACCCCAGGGTGACATCGGCCCCAAGGGGGAGAATGTGAGTACAGCTGGTGGCACCTGTGCCCTGCCTGTCCCTGGCTGTGCCATYGTGTGTCCTTGTCCCCTCCAGCACACACACCTGGAATGCTCCTTTCCCTCCCCACATTTCTTTGTCCCCACCGTGAGCCTTTGAGTCCCTTCCAGGTGTCCCATGAGTGGCTCTTGCCCCTTTTCAGGGTCTCCCGGGCATCGAYGGCAAGGATGGCACCCCAGGGATCCCAGGAGTGAAGGTGAGGGAACGGGAGTGATGGGAATGGCAAAGGGAACAATGTCCCTTGGCACCTGTGGGCACCCCATTCCTGGTGACACCCCCTCTGTCCCTTGCAGGGTGGCACGGGACAGGCCGGACGCCCGGGAACACCGGGACACCGGGGACAAGCTGTGAGTGCAGGACCCCCCAGCTGTCCCCTGAGGGGTGACAGCCCTCTGCCAGGGGTGCCAGGGCCAGCACCCCGAGGGGACACCGAGCTGTGCCAGGGCCAGCACCCCGAGGGGACACTGAGCTGTGCCCAGAGGTGACACCCCGAGGGGACACTGAGCTGTGCCAGGGGTGACACCCTGAGGGGACACTGAGCTGTGCCAGGGGTGACACCCCGAGGGGACACTGAGCTGTGCCAGGGGTGACACCCCGAGGGGACACTGAGCTGTGCCAGGGCCAGCACCCCGAGGGGACACTGAGCTGTGCCAGGGGTGACACTCTGTGCCAGGGCCAGCACCCCGAGGGGACACTGAGCTGTGCCCAGGGCTTGATCCCGGCTTTGTTCCCTCAGGGATTGCCCGGCCAGCCAGGAAGCAAAGGTGGCCCAGGTGACAAGGTGGGTGACACCTCTGAGCATCCACGCCGTGGCTCTTGTCCCCTCCCTGTCCCCCTTTGTCCCTCCCTGTCCCCCTTTGTCCCTCTGACCCCCCTCTCTCTCCCTTCACAGGGTGAATCGGGTCCCCGGGGCCACCCCGGTGTCACCGGCGCCCCAGGGCAGCTTGTAAGTACCGAGATGTCCCCAGGGACAGCCTCGGGGCTGAGCTCTCTCTTGTTTCCTGCGAGCTAAAAGCGGAATCGGGCACTTCATTGGCACCCTGCTCCTCCCGGGACCCCCTGCTCCTGTCACCACCCTGCGGTGGTGACAAGGACAGGGCCACCCCTCCCTGGGGAAGGACAAGGAGCACRCCACGCCGGTCAGTCCCATTTGCTGTGGGATTTTCTCTCCCGCTTTTAGGGCGAGCCCGGACCTCGGGGTGAGCAGGGCCCGCAGGGTGTCCCCGGGCCGAAGGTGAGTTGGGGACACCGCGGGGGGGTGGCAGTGCCAGGGGAGGGTGGCCCTGACTCTGCTCCTTTCCTGGCTCTCTGCAGGGTGACAGGGGCGAGCGTGGCCTCGTGGGACCTCCGGGGGAGCAGGGCAGAGCGGTGAGTTGTCCCCAAAGCCGGTGAGTTGTCCCCAAAGCTGGGCTGGGACATAAGAGATGCTCTGAATTGTCCCTAAAGCCACTCTGGGACATGGAAGATGCTCTGAATTGTCCCCAAAACTGGGCTGGGACATGGGGGATGCTCTGAATTGTCCCCAAAGCCACTCTGGGACATGGGGGATGCTCTGAATTGTCCCCAAAGCTGGGCTGGGACATGAGAGATGCTCTGAATTGTCCCCGAAGCCACTCTGGGACATGGGGGATGCTCTGAGTTGTCCCCGAAGCCACTCTGGGACATGGGGGATGCTCTGAATTGTCCCCAAAACTGGGCTGGGGCATGGGGGATGCTCTGAATTGTCCCCGAAGCCACTCTGGGACATGGGGGATGCTCCGAGATGTCCCCAAAACTGGGCTGGGAGATGAGGGATGCTCTGAGCTGACCCTAAATGCAGTGAATTGTCCCCACAGCTGAGCTGGGACATGGGAGATGCTCTGAATTGTCCCTAAAGCCACTCTGGGACAYGGGRGATSCTCTGARTTGTCCYYAAAKCCASKCTGGGACAYRGRACATGCTCTGARYTGTCCYYAAAKCCASKCTGGGACAYRGRACATGCTCTGAGTTGTCCYCAAAKCCASKCTGGGACACRGGGSATGCTCTGAGTTGTCCCCAAAGCCACTCTGGGACACGGGGGATGCTCTGAGTTGTCCCCAGATCCAGGCTGGCACACAGGGAATGCTCAGCCCCGGGATGGGGGATTGCCAGCCTGGCTTTGGGGTCAGTGGGGCACAGCCAGACCTCCCCCTTTGATCCCGGGGTCAGTCCCGTGCCTGCCCTGCTGCTGAGGGATTAGGGAATGGCTCAGGGATTAATGGGACCCCAGCTGGGACAGGAATTTCCTCCCATCCCAGGAGAGCCCAGCCCCTCTCCAGAGCTTTCCTGCGCTGGAAAAGCAGCCAAAAATCTGATTTTTGGTTCTTTTCCTGGGGACAGGAATCCACCCCTGGGAGATCACTGCTYTGGGCATGGTTTCTCCATGGTTTTGTGCCCTGTGGCCCCTCAGAGCTGGGATTTAGGGAAGGTTGGGATGCTGGGACCAGCTGGAAGATGAGGAGCTGCCCGTGCACCTCACTGCCTTGGGGACAATTCCCTGATGGGTAAAACTCTTTTCACTCATTTTCCCATATTCCTTGGATTTCCAGGGCCCAAAGGGTGAGCAGGGCCCACCAGGCATCCCAGGACCCCAAGGCTTGCCTGGAGTCAAAGGAGACAAGGTGACAGCTCTGGGGACAGCAGGGTGGCTTCTCGGGGACACTGCTCTGAGCTGGGCTGATCCCACTTTTTCCTTTTCCCAGGGCTCTCCAGGGAAAACCGGCCCCAAAGGCAGCACTGTGAGTTCATCCCAGGCTGGGATTAACAGAGCTGGGATTAACACTGGCTCTAGGCACCTTCTCCATGCATTCCCCCCTCATCCCAGAGAAGGAATGTTTCCTTTGGGAATGTTCCCTCCTCTCCTTGCCTTTCCTTTAGGGAGATCCAGGTGTCCACGGCCTGGCAGGGCTCAAGGGAGAGAAGGTGGGTGCTTCCAGAAGATTCCTGGGAATGCTGGGGGATCCCTTCCCTTGCTGGGGGATCCTGCCTGGCATTAAATCCCAACCCTAAATCCCTGCTGTCTCCTCATCACCTTTCCCGTGTCCTCTGTCCCCCAGGGAGAGTCAGGAGAGCCAGGACCCAAGGGACAGGTGAGTGATGGGGAACTGGGGACCAAGGGGACCCCAAAACTTGGGGGGATTTGTGGGATCCTCAGCTGGATCTTCCCTGCTGAGGTGCTGAGGGAATATTTTCCTTGGAGATGGGAGCCAGTGACCACAGTCAGCCCTGGATTCAGGCTCAGCTCCTCTTTGGGGTTAAACCCTGGATTGAGGCTCAGCCTCAGTTTTTTAAATCTAGCCTTTGATTCAGCCCCAGTCCCAGTTTTTGGGATCTAGCCCCTATTTTTGGGATCCAGCCCTTGATTTAGCCCCAGCCCAAATTTTTGGGATCCATCCCTGGGTTCAGCTCCAGCCCAATTTGGGATCCAGCCCCAGTTTTTGGGATCCAACCCTGGATTCAACCCCAGCCCCAATTTTTGTGATTCAGCCCTGGATTCAGCTCAAGCCCCATTTGGGATCCAGCCCCAAGTCTTGGAATCCAGCCCCAATTTTTGGGATCCAGCCCCGGGTTCAGCCCCAGCCCCATTTGGAATCCAGCCCAAATTTTTGGGACCCAGCCCCAATTTTTGGGATCCAACCCTTGATTCAGCCCCAGCCCAAATTTTTGGGATCCAGCCCAAATTTTTGGGATCCAGCCCCGGGTTCAGCNATCCAGCCCCAAGTTTTGGAATCCAGCCCCAATTTTTGGGATCCAGCTCCGGGTTCAGCCCCAGCCCCATTTGGAATCCAGCCCCAATTTTTGGGACCCAGCCCCAATTTTTGGGATCCAACCCTGGATTCAGCCCCAGCCCAAATTTTTGGGATCCAGCCCTAGGTTCAGCCCCAGCCCCAATTTTTGGGATCCAGCCCCGGGTTCTGTCCCAGCCCCATTTGGAATCCAGCCCCAAGTTTTGGGGCCCAGCCCCAAATTTTGGGATCCAGCCCTGGGTTCAGCCCCAGCCTCATTTAGAATCCAGCCCCAATTTTTGGGACCCAGCCCCAATTTTTGGAATCCAGCCCTAGGTTCAGCCCCAGCCCCAATTTTTGGGATCCAGCCCCAGGTTCAGCCCCAGCCTCACTTAGAATCCAGCCCCAATTTTTGGGACCCAGCCCCAATTTTTGGAATCCAGCCCCGGGTTCAGCCCCAGCCCCATTTGGAATCCAGCCCCAATTTTTGGGACTCAGCCCCAAATTTTGGGATCCAGCCCTGGGTTCAGCCCCAGCCCCGTTTGGGACCCAGCCCTGCCTGTGGTTTTTGGGACATTTTGGGCTCTCGGGGTGCAGCCCCCATGCTCAGCACTGAGCCCCTCATGCTCCTCTCTCTCCATCCCTCCTCCAGCAAGGCATCCAGGGAGACCTGGGCTTTCCTGGCCCCTCGGGGGATGCAGGAGCGCCGGGAATTCGGGGCTATCCCGGCCCGCCCGGCCCGCGGGGGCTGGTGGGGGAGCGCGGGGTGCCGGGAATGCCGGGCCCGAGGGGCACAGCCGTGAGTATCCCGATCCCACAAACCTCCTCACCCTCCCTGCTCGGCAGGAATTAGCTCTGCTTCCCACCCAGCTCCTCTGGGAACACGCTGCTGTTCCACTCAGGAGCTGGGATCCCGCTTTCCTGGGAGGAATTCTGTCTTTCCCACTGTGTATGGTATCCCAAAACCATCCCCATGTAAACCAGCCAGCAGCAGGGATTTGCAGGGTTGGGATTTTCCCCTAAAAACCTCATTTTGGACTTCAGTGCCATGAGCAGGATGCACAGAGTGTGCTGAGCACTTGCCCTGGGACAGAATGGGAGAGAGCAGGGTGGGAAGGTGACCTGGGATGCAGGGAGGGGATGGGGATTGGGATTTGGGCTGGGAAGGGCTCTGGGAGGGGACAGAAGGAGCGAAATTCCCATCCTGGCAGGGCCGGGATGCTGGGGACCAGCACATCGTGGACGTGGTGCTGAAGATGCTGCAAGGTGAGGGTGGAGCAGGGCCACCACATCCCATGGTTCCCATCCCATGGATCCCATCGTTCCCATCCCATGGATCCCTTCTCATGGATCCCTTCCCATAGATCCCACCCTATGGATCCCATTCCATGGATCTCTTCCTATGGATCCCACCCCATGGATCCCACCCCATGAATCCTATGGGTCCCACCCCATGGATCCCATCCCATGGATCTCTTCCTATGGATCCCATCTCATGGATCCCACCCCATGGATCCCATCCCATGGATCTCTTCCTATGGATCCCACCCCATGGATCCCACCCCATGAATCCTATGGATCCCATCTCATGGATCCCACCCCATGGATCCTGTGGATCCAATCCCATGGATCACACCCGGTGGACCCCATCCCATGGATTCCTTCCTATGGATCCCGCCCTATGGATCCCATGGATCCCATCCCATGGATCATGTGGATCCCACCCCATGGATCCCATGGATCCCACCCTATGGATCCCRTTCCATGGTCCCACCCCATGGATCCCATCCTGTGGATCCTCCTACCCCAWGCATCCCATSGATCCCATCCTATGGATCGCACCCCATGGATCCCACACGGTGGATGCCACCCTATGGATCCCACCCCATGGATCSCACCCCATGGATCCCATCCTGTGGATCCTCCCACTCCATGGATCCCATGGATCCCACCCGGTGGATGCCACCCCATGGATCCCACCCGGTGGATCCCATCCCGGCCCCTCTCTGCCCCACAGAGCAGCTGGCAGAGGTGGCCGTGAGCGCCAAGAGAGCCGCCCTGGGCGGGGTCGGGGCCATGGGACCCCCCGGTCCCCCCGGMCCCCCAGGGCCACCCGGTGATCAGGGACCCCACGGCCCCATGGGACCCCGAGGTGTCCCCGGAATCCTGGGAGCTGCCGGGCAGATCGGCAATGTCGGACCCAAAGGTGGGTGGTGGTGGCACGGTGCCAGGTGCAAACCCTCCTGGGGTGGCACTGCCACGCTYGTCCCCGTCCCTGATCGCCCATCCGGGGTTTCCATGGAGTCCTTCCCTCCTTTTTGTACCCACAGGGAAGAGAGGAGAGAAGGGCGAGCGGGGAGAGGTTGGCCGTGGCCACCCGGGAATGCCGGGTCCTCCAGGGATCCCAGGTGAGACCAGGTGTCCCCAGGTGGCCTTTGTCACCTTGGGGTGATGAACCCAGCAGTGGCTGGGGACCTTCTGATCCATCCCACAAAAACTGCCCAGGTTCATCCCACAAAATTTGCACAGGTTCATCCCACAAAATTTGCACAGGTTTATCCCACAAAACCTGCTCAGGTTCATCCTACAAAATTTGCACAGGTTCATCCCACAAAACCTGCACAGATTTATCCCACAAAACCTGCA
>JACDOX010000481.1:240671-254101 GCA_014549065.1 Cardinalis cardinalis
GAGTGGCTCAGGATCATCCCGTGGGCTGGGGGCTGCGGGAGGCTGCAGTAGGGAGCTGGCAAGGAGGGCAGGGAAAAACAAAACAGTCATTCCCTTCCCACTCCCAGGAATTACACTGAGCTTCCCCAAAAATCCCAAAAGAAAAATCAGTGATGGATAAACGCGGAGTCGAAGCGGGGATGGAGCGCAGGGCTCTGGTCTGAGCCTCACCTAGCTCCAGGAATAAGGAGCCAWTTCTGGTAATTAAATATTCCTTAATTCATTTGCTGAGCAAAGCCTGGACAGACTTTTCCAGTGCTTGGCCACCCTCTCATCCAGAAACCTTTCCCAATATCCAGTCCCTGGCATCAATGACTCTCCACATCAGGCTTCTGGTTCTGAGGAGTAGTTGGGAAATGAGCCAAAGCTCCAAGGTTTCTCCCTGGAATTTCTCCTGACTGTGATCCCACAATCCTGGTCCTGATTGTTACAGAGTGGCTGAGACTGAGCCAAAGCTCCAAGGTTCCTCCTGGACAGACCCTGCCATCCCCAACCTCCCCACCTCGGAACGCGCCTGGCTTTGTGCCTCCCCTGCCTTGGCAGCTCCTGCCCTGTCAGCTGGATCTCTGCAGGAATCCCATGGATTCTCCTGGCTGTGGAGCTGCTCCTGCTGCTGGCAGAGGCTGCTGGGACTCACCAGAGTAGCGGATTTTGAAGCCTTTCCTGTTGTAGGCATGGTCAGAGGACCAGCGCAGGAAGACGCTGTTCCCGCTGCTGGTGACGGTCAGAGGGGCTGAGTAATTCCCACTGAGGGACAGCAGCAGGGGGCTCTGCCCCGAGGGACCTGCCAGGAACAGGGAAAAGGGACAAGTCACAGTGTGGCATTCACATTTTTTCTGGAAAAATCCCTTTGCCCCAGGATTTTTCTCCTGGGAAGCTGAGAAACCTCAGAGAAAAATGAAAACAATAATTCGCTGATTTGCTTCTCCTGTGTTTTGCTGTTTTGGAATGTGTTTAAAAAGGAAAACAATTCTTATCTCATTTGCTTCTCCTCTGTTTTGCTCATGTGGAATGTGTTTGGAGATTGTTTACCCACAGGTGATTGTTTCCTTGGATTTTGCTGTGAATTGTTTTCACTCTTTGGCCAATCAGGGCCAAGCTGTGTCAGGACTCTGGAGAGAGTCACAAGWTTTCATTATTATCTTTTTAGCCTCTARGTATCCTTTCTCTATTCTTTACTTAGTATAGTAYAGCATTTTTTAATACAACATAGTATCATAAAACAATACATTAGCCTTCTGATGGAGTCAGATTCATCATTCCTTCCTGACACGGGGCACCCCACAAATGCAGCCATGGAGCTCAGTGGGGCTCAGTGTCCCTGCAGGAGGAACAAGCACAGGAGATCTYCCTGAGGAAAGGCAGCTCCCAGCTCCCTGTGGAGTCCCAGGGCTCACATCCTGCTCCTGGGATCCAGGAGCAAAGCAGATCACACGGAAAGCAGGAATTTGCTCAGATCCCCATGGTGACCCCAGGAGCACCAGCACAGCCCCTGTGCCTGCTCTGTTTATCCTGAGAATCCCCTCCCCACTCCCAGGAACTCCTGGGCCTGGAGAATCTGCTCCCTGTGGCCTTCAGGGATGAGAATTCCCACTTTCCCAACTCCTCCCCTGCAGCAATCTCTGCTGCCATCCCCCTCCCAGGAGTTCCCAACTATCACAGACATGTTTTATGAAAAATCCTTTCCTTAGGATTTTTTTTCTCCTGAGAAGCTGAGAGGCCTCAGGAACAAAATGTAACCAATGGTTATCTGCTGCTGTGGGAATGCAACAGGTGCATCTGGGATTGGTCTCATGTGGTTGTTTCTAATTAATGGGCAATCACAGCCCATCTGGCTCAGACTCTGTCCGAGACACAAGCTTTTGTTATTCATTCCTTCTTTTTCTATTCTTAGCCATCCTTCTGATGAAATCCTTTCTTCTATTCTTTCAATATAGTTTTAATATAAGATATATCATAAAATAATTAATCAAGCCTTCTGAAACATGGAGTCAGATCCTCGTCTCTTCCCTCATCCTGGGACCCCTGTGAACACCGTCACACCCAACACCTGCCCCGTGGAAAAATCCTTCAGATCCACCCCAAAAATCAAATTGTAGCTGTTTCCTTAAGCCAGGAATCAGTGAGGAGCTTTCTGGAAGGCCAGCAGGAGGTTCCAGGTGGGAAGTTGGCCCCTTGCCTGGTGGGGATTATGGAACCCCAAGAAGGGTTGGGATGGGAGGCAGGGCAGAGGGGGGAATCTCTCACCATCGAAGATCTCAAACTCATCAAACTGCTTCTCGCTGAGGAAGTACTCGATGGTGAGGGAGATGTTGTAGCCTGGCTCCACCTTCACCACCCAGGAGCAGGTCTGGAAGTGGGGGTAACTGCCCAGGAAGCTCTGGCTCAGGATCACCCCGGTGGAATCCGTCATCAGCTGGTTCATGGGGCAGTGCACTGRGGATGGAGATGGACACTCAGTGGGAATGAAAGTGAAATGAACATTTTTCAGAGGAAGGATGGAAGCACAAGGTCTGTCCTGATGAGGCAGCTCAAGGCAGAGCACGACCCCTGCACTCCTTGATCCCTRGGGCTCAAAGAATCCYCAAATCCCACAAATCCCAACAATTGTCACATTTAAAGAAAGGAGCAAAGCCAACAAACCATTCCCAATGCCTTGATCCCTGGGGCTCAAAGAATCCCAAAATGGGATCCCAAACTGSGACATGAGAACTCCAATTCCTGCTCAGGGAGGGTCTCACTCCCTCCTCCCAAAATCCCACAAATCCCAGCAATTGTCACATTTAAAGAAAGGAGCAAAAAGCAGYAAAGCCAACAAACCATTCCCAATGCCTTGACCTCTCCCAAAACGAGCAGCACCACAACCAGAACTCTCCTGAGGCACCAAAACCTCTMCAGAAAAATCTAAAAACAGCTCATCCCACGGAACTGTTAACAGGGACATGAGAACTCCAATTCCTGCTCAGGGAGGGYCTCACTCCCTCCTCCCAAAAATCCCACACTCCTGGAAACGGGAAAATGAACCCCAAGGATGAAAAATGTGCCAAAAAACCTCCCCCAGCTCCTTCCCCGACCAGGGATTTATGGATTTTTTTTACCTTCACAGGTGGGTGGGGGTCCCTCAAACTGCAGGTGGGTGCCCAGTTTGCAGGTGAGGATTTCGTTCCCGATCAGGGTGAAGCCGGGGAGGCACCGGTACCTGACGATGTCACCTGGGAAGGGATGGGAAACAGGGGTGGGAGGGGGAAATGCACCAAAAAAAGGGGAATGAGGATGAGGAGGAGGATGAGGAGGAGGAGGGAAGGTTTTACCAATGTTGAACTCCTCAGTTTCCGTGATGATCTCGGCGTTGGGAACCATGGTGGGAGGCTGGCAGCGGAAAAGCTGGAAAGCTGGGGAAGCAAGGGAGGAGCAGCACATCCTGAGGGCAGCCACGATGGAAGCAGGGAAATTCCCCCCTCCCCACCAGGAAAATCTCCTTTTCCACCAGGAAATTCCTCCCTCTCCACCAGGAAAATCCTCCCTCCCCACCAGGAAATTCCGCTTTTTCCATAAGGTAATTTCGCTCTTTCCATTAGGAAATTCCTCTCACCCCACCAGGAAATTCCTCTGTTTCCATGAGGAAATTTCTCCCTCCCCACCAGGAAATTTCTCCWTTTCTACAAGGAAATTCCTCCCWCTTCACAAGGAAATTCCTCCCTYYCCACCAGGAAAWTCCTCCATTTCCATGAGGAAATTCCTCCCTCTCCAYCAGGATATTCCTCCCTCCCCACTAGGAAATTCCTCCCTTGCCACGAGGAAATTCCTCCTTTTCCACCAGGAAAATCCTCCCTCTCCACCAGGATATTCCTCCCTYYCCAMAAGGAAATYYCTCCYTYYCCACAAGGAAATTCCTCCCTTTCCACCAGGAAATTCTGCTTTTTCCACAAGGAAATTTCTCACTTTCCACCAAGAAAATCCTCATTTTCCACAAGGAAATTCCTCTCTCTCCACCAGGAAAATCCTCCCTCTCCACAAAGAAACAGAATTGGCCAAATCCAACCAGATCTTTTCCCCCCCACAAATCCTACAGAGACAAAGGCAGGAATTTGTATCCTGATTTTTCTTCCACCCCAACAGGAAGATTTTGGGTGTTCCTGGACAATGTTTTTCCTCTGGGAATGTCACCAGCACTTTTTGGGATGCTGAGAAAGGATCTTGGTGGCCTCAGTGGAATTTAGTCACCCACSCAGGCTGCTCCAGCATCTCATAAATGAAAATATTATGCAGGGAATCCCATCCCTTGGACAGGGATCTCAAAATTCACTGATTTTYATTTTTTTAAAACTTGGAATTAGTGATTTTTTCCACAAAGAATTCCCAGAGTGAGAATGTTTCCATCTGCAAATCCTTGGAGTTCTCAGAGTGACTTGAGCAAAGTCCAAGTGGAAAAGGTGAAAAAGGGCAAAATTTGCAAAACTTTGTGGAAAAAACAAACTGAGCTGGAAAATTTCCTGCAAAAAAATGAACTGAAAAACTCTGTGGGGGAAAAAAAAAAAAGTGGTTTGCAAAATTTGGTGGAAAAAAAAACTGGACTGGACAACTTCATGGAAGAATCTGGKCTGGAAAACTTCCTGGAAGAAACTGAGCTGAAAAACTTCCTGGAAAAAATTGGTTTGAAAAATTTTGTGGGAAAAAACTGAGCTGAAAAATTTCCTGGAAAAAACCTGGTTTGATAAACTTTGTGGAAAAAAAAATGGGCTGAAAAACTTCCTGGAAAAAAAGTGGTTTGACAAACTTTATGGTAGAACAACTGGGCTGGAAAACTTCCTGGAAAAAACCTGGTTTGACAAACTTTGTGAAAAAAAAAAACTGAGCTGAAAAACTTTATGGAAAAAAATTGGTTTGAGAAATTTTGTGGGAAAAAAATGAGCGGAAAAACTTCATTGAAAAAAACTGGGCTGAAAACCTCTGTGGAAAACTTGGGGKAAAAGGGTATTTTTTTGCGTTTTCCCAGAACTATTCCCCAATATTGCCAGCATTTCCCCCCCAGGAATGCAGCAGCTCAGACCATAGAAGTAGATGGCGAAGATGCCGCCGTTGGCGCCGTCGCTGTGGAATTTCAGCAGGACCTGGTTGGAGGAGCTCTGGGCAGATTTCTTGGCTGAGTTGCCTGTGAACACCCCCAGCTGCGGGGCTGTTTGCTGGGGCCCATCCCTGATGGCAGGAACACAAGGAAAATTGATTTTTCCAAGGATTTAAGCCCAGGAACCCAACCTAGGCTTTCCTTTCCCTTTCCCACATCYGCATTTCAGACCCTCCCCGCTCAAGTTTAACCCCTACAACCTCTCCTGGCTCCCAGCTGGCAATCAGAAACGCAAATTTCACTTTGAACCTCAGAAACTGAGGAATTAGGACCTGTTTCCCAAAGGAATTTCACTCCCTGTTTGCCCAGCCAAACATGGATTCTGAATATCCCCTCCAGAATACCAGAGGATATTCTGAAGGTCAGACTTTGAGCGCTACAAGCTCAGAATTTGGTCACAAACTCTTTAATCAGAGCTCCCCTGGCTACCTGAAGTTGATAACCTCCATTATTAATAAATAATGGAGGTTATCCATTATAAAGAATAAAATTTTTTATTTATTCAAATTATTTATTTTTATTTATTCAAATATTTTTATTTAGTAAAATATTTTTATTTAGTAAAATATTTTTATTTATTCAAAATATTTATTCAATATTTACTTTATTTATTGAAAGAAAGCTCAAAAAAATTTTAATTTCTCTTCTCCAAACCACCAGGAAGCTCCCAGCCTGCAAAGGGGATCCCAGGGGTCCCACTCCCAGTTGCTGTTATTTCAAAGCCAGAATTATTTCCCAAAATGAGTCCCTGGAGTGACTCCTGACCCTCTGCACCCACCAGACAGTGATGAAGTCGTTGTAGGGCTCTGTCTGCAGCAGGGTGAAGTTCAGGTGGATCCCATACCCCACGGGCACTGTCAGGAGCCAGGTGCAATCCTGGGAATTTGGGTACTGGTTGGGGAAGCCAGGAGAGTAAACTGTCCCATTCTGGGCTGTGACATTGCCCCCACAAGGCACTGCAGGGGAGCAGAGAGAAACACAAACCCAGTGAGCAAATATCCCCTTAAACATCCTCATATCCCATTTTTATTCCTTTTTTTTTTTTTTTTTAAATACAAAAGCAACAACTCTGCATACAGAAAAATCCAGATCTTGGCCTAACCTGCCTGAAATAATTCCTCTCTGCTGYGAGCACAGAGGCAGCACTGAAAGAGCAGCTGAGGCTTCAGCTCTTTGTGCTCTCTGGGTTCAAGGACTTACAAGAGGGCAAATATCACCTCTCTCCCTCCTTGCACAGCTCCTGCAGAGCCAGGGCTGGGATAAAGGGCAGTGCTCCTGGGAAACGGGCTGGGAAATCTTCAATAAGCAGGTCTGAACTTCTTAAAGGTTCACCTGAAACCCTTCTGGAAGCATATTCCACAGAATTCCGGCCAGCAGCCTGAGGGGTGAAAGGCTGAAACAGCCATGAGGGGGTTGGAAGAGAGAATTTGGATGAGTGTGGATGCCTGGAATGTAAATCTTCACTCTGCAGAGTCCTCTGAGCACAGTTTTCAGAAAAAAAAACACCTTGGAAGATTCCTGAGGATCTCCCACCTGGATCATTTTGGAGATGCYCAAGAAGGAGACAAGACAGGGACACACACAGAGTCCTCAGAGCTGCCAGGCTCTCTTATCAGTGACTATTTTTATTTATCAGAGCTAAACCAATGGAAGCTGGATGTTGTTGAGGGAATAAAGCAGCAAGGAATTATCACTCCAAGGCCCCTGGGCTGTGCCACACAAAGTAACAGCTCCAGCAGGAAGGTGAGRCACAGACTCTCCTCACTCACACCCCAAGACCCAAACCCTCCCTCAGAAGCTGCCGAAACACCCCAAATATTCACCAAAAACACCTCATGGAGCCCACATTTCCCTCCAAGAGCCCATTCCCAGCCACACCTCTGCTCCCAGAGCAAATCCAGCCCATGCCAAGGAGCTGAAGCGCCGTGCCCAGGTGAGCCCAGGCCGTACCTTCACACCTGGGCAGGGGGTGGTCCCAGTTCCTGTTGGTGCCGTGCTGGCAGGTGAGCACGGGGTGCCCGATGAGCTGGTAGCCAGGCAGGCACTCGAAGGAGATGGACTGGCCAACGTTGTAGCCAGCTCCTCTCACCACCCCGTTGGCAAAGGGCTCCGGGTCGGGGCATTCCTGCAGCTCGTAGGCTGGGGAAACACAATGGAAATTTGTGTTTGTGTTTTATTTCTCACAGAGAAAGGGACAGGGCAAGGAGAAACGGCTCAAGCTGTGCCAGGGGAGGGGCAGGATGGAGTTCAGGAGGAATTTTGCCATGGAAAAGGTTGGAAGGGGGTGCCCGGGGAGGTTTGGAGTCAACAACCATGGAATTAACCCAGCAATCATGGAGTTAACTCAGCAACCACAGAGTTAACTCAACAACCACGGAATTAACCCAGCAATCATGGAGTTAACTCAACAACCACGGAGTTAACCCAATAACCACAGAATTAACTCAACATGGAGTTAACTCAACAACCATGGAATTAACCCAGCAATCATGGAGTTAACTCAACAGCCACGGAGTTAACTCAACAACCACGGAATTAACCCAGCAATCATGGAGTTAACTCAACAGCCACGGGGTTAACTCAACAACCATGGAATTAACTCAACAGTCATGGAATTAACTCGGCAATCATAGAATTAACTCAACAACCATGGAGTTAACTCAACAACCATGGAGTTAATTCAGCAACCACAGAGTTAACTCAACAATCATGGAATTAACTCAACAACCACAGAATTAACTCAGCAATCATAGAATTAACTCAACAACCACAGAGTTAACCCAATAACCACAGAATTAACTCAACCATGGAGTTAACTCAACAACCACGGAATTAACTCAACAACCACGGAATTAACTCAACAACCATAGAATTAACACAACAACCACGGAATTACCTCAACAACCACGGAGTTACCTCAACAACCATGGAATTACCTCAACAACCATGGAGTTACCTCAACAACCATGGAGTTACCTCAACAACCACGGAGTTACCTCAACAACCACGGAGTTACCTCAACAACCACGGAGTTACTCAACGACCATGGAGTTAACTCAACAACCGCCACCCCCGGGGCAGGACTGTCCCTGCTGACCTTGGTATTCCAGCTTGAAGCCAGGTTTGTTCTGGGAGTGGTCGCTGTGGAAGTAGACRGTGGTCTCGTGGGAGGTGGAGAGCAGGGAGCCGGGCAGCTCGGCGCCGCTGAAGCGCCCGATGACGCTGCTGGTGTCGTAGGGCCCGTTCCGGATCTCCACAAAGTCGTGGTTGGGCTCCGTGGAGAAGTTCAGGAACTGGATGTGGGCACCTGGAGAGGGGGAAGGAGGAGCTGGGCTCTAAAACTGCAGCTGAGATTTTGCACCAGCACCAGCTCCCAACCCCAGCAACAAAATCAGCACTAACCCCAGCTCCAATCCCAATACCAAACCCAGCTCAAACATCAGCACTAACCCCAGCTCCAATCCCAATACCAAACCCAGTGCAAACATCAGCCCCAACATCAGCACTAACCCCAGCTCCAATCCCAATACCAAGCCCAACATCAGCACCAACCCCAGCTCCAATCCCAATACCAATCCCAACATCAGCACCAACATCAGCACCAACCCTGGCTCCAATCCCAATACCAACCCCAGCTCCGACATCAGCACCAACCCCAGCACCAACAGCAGCTTCAACAGCAGCACCAACCCCAACATCAGCACCAACCTCAGCTCCAACATCAACACCAACCCCAACATCAGCACCAATCTCAGCCATAACCCCAACCCCAGCTTTAACCTCAGCTCCAACTCCAACATCAGCACCAACCCCAGCTCTTACCCTGGTTTCAATCCCAATATCAATCCCAGCTCCAATCCCAACCTTGGCTTCAACCCCAGCTCCAATCCCAATCCCAACATCAGCTCCAAACCCAACCCCAGTTTTAAACCCAGCTCCAACCCCAACATCAGCACCAAGCTCAGCTTTAAATTAAACCCAGCTCCAACCCCAACATCAGCACCAACTCCAGCTTTAAACCCAGCTCCAGCCCCAGCTCCAACCCCAGCACTGCCCACGTGCAGAGCCCAGGACAGCCTGGGCACTCAGCAGGACTTTAACTGCCCTGAGGACACAGAGTGCCTTCAAACTGGCTCAGAGGAGCTCTGGAGTGGAGATTAGGAGGGAATTCCTCCCTGGGAGGGTGGGGAGTCCTGGCACAGGGTGCCCAGAGAAGCTGTGGCTGCCCCTGGATCCCTGGGAGTGTCCCAGACCAGGCTGGATGGGGCTTGGAGCACYYTGGGACAGTTTCCCTGGCAGGGGGTGGAATGAGATGATCTTGAGGTTCTTCCCAACCCAAACCAGTCAGGGATTCTCTGATTKTTCAGCCTCTCTTCTGTGACAGAACCAACCCAAACCCATCTCTCTCACCAAACCCCACTGGCAGCAGGATCCTCCAGGTGCAGTCCAGGTTGCTGGGGTAATTTCCTGGGAATCCTGGGCTCAGGAGCACTCCTTCCATCTCTTCTGCTGTTCCTCCACACTGGGCTGGAAAAACAACATGGTTCATGGTCAGGATCCAGGCACAGGATCCCTTCCAGGATCCCTGAGGGGTCTGTCTGGGTGAGGACCACGGGAAATCAAGGAATGAAAGACTCAGCTGAGGAAAAGGAACCAGCACCAAGCTTCCAGGCACTGCAGGGCCACATCAGGAATGGATGTGCCTTTCTCCTGCCCTTGGGAGATGAAGACTGAGCCCAGGGATCCAGTTTGGGCCACCACAGAGGGAGAGCCAGATGTGAGCAGCGGCAGAGGGGATGGACACCTGCTCTGCCCACAGACATTGCATCAAACCTGGCACCAGCACCTGCTTGACACCTTCACCAGCTCAAAAAAAACAACTGTGAAGAAGCTGAGTGAAGCTATTTTGACCCCAGTTGCAGCCTCTCCTTTCCCCTGCCAATCTCTGGGCAGCCTGTCACTGATAAATCCAGCACAGAGTGTTTGCTCACTGCCTGCAGCCGACTGCCAGCCACGACAGCCCAAAAATATGTTTACAAAAGGCATCACATGAAATTTAAGCACTGACAGCACCTTCTCATGCTTATCTGGATGACCTCCACCTGGTCCCAGCAGCAGCACCCAGCTGAATCCAGCCAGGTGTTCTCTAACTCGCTGTGACAGCCAGGCACAGGCTCTTTGTCCAATACCTCATTATCCCAGACCTGCTCCTAACGAGGTTTCTCCCAGAAGGTTTCTCTTTCTTTTCCTTCCTAATGGCTCTTTAATAGAACTGCTGCTGAATTATTTAGAGGCCCAGCAGCTGGAGGGAGCAGACCAGGGGAAAATCAGCACAGKTGCAAACTGTGCTTGGAGCAGGAGCTCTGGTGGACACAGGGCAGAGCCCCAGGACTGTCACACCCACAAAGGTGACAGTCACTCCTCCAGGAGTGGCTCCAGATGTTTTCCTGCCTCTCTGCAGCTGCCTGACCTTTCCCAGGGAAGGGAAAAAGACAGGCACAGCCAAAATCCTGCTGGGTTGGGAGGCTGGTGCTGATTCAAAGAACCAAACTTGTGGGTTGCCAGCTTCTGGGATTCTCCTCCATGCTGGGATCCCCCAGCTGAGCCCAAGGACTTCTGCTTCCATTCAGAGCAGCTCCCAAGGGAAAAGGGCCTTTAGCTCAGTCATTCTTCTGGAAATATCTCTCCATTTATTCCTGGCCTGCAGATCATCAGATAAAAGAACTGTTGGCTCTTATAATTACTTTAAAGCCAAATGATGTAAGCTGGAACAGCAGGAGCCCAAAATAACTGTTAACTAAAGCTATTAAATGCATAAATGTCTCTCTCAGAGCTGCAAAATGTGCAATATGAATATTAAACATCTACATTTGCTAAAAGCAAACGACTGAAAAATAATTTTAAAAACCTCCTGCAAGTTCCCATCACCTCCAGGCCTCTTCCATAGGGAAAAAGGAATGTTCAGTCCCTTCCAGGCCTGAACATCTGAACAGATCTGAGGGCAAACAGTGACCTGGACAAGTGACCTGTGGACAGCAGAGTGGGCACAGCAAGTTGGGATCCTGGGAGAGACCAGGCCCCAGTGAAAGRAGCAGCTTTGGTGGTATCAGACACACTCCACAAAAACAAACCACGCTTCAGATGYGAAAAAAATCCTCAAGCCATAAAACCAACCTGCTTCCAGCACGAAGAAATTGGGAGTTTTTCCCTTCTGAATGGTTCTGTGCTGAGGGGGATAATTCTGTGTTTCACATTTTGTGCTAGAGCCACATCTGTAACATCCACAACAAAGCACTCCAGGCAGCCCACGGGGACTTCTCGGGCACAATTTCCCTGGCAACCCAATGTTTCCCCACACTCACAGAACCAACCTGAATTTCTCTAAATCAGCTCTTTAGCCTTGGTTTTTTTGGTTTATTTTTCTAGGGAAGTGTTATAAATATCAGCCAGGTAGAAAGAAGTTGATTCCTTACCAATGCAGAGGGGTGGAGGGTAATTCCAGCGGCGCACCGTGCCCGGCATGCAGGAGATGTGAGAGTGGCCCTGCAGGGATGGAAAACAAAACAGGGGTTTGGGAGGTGGATGGAAAACAAAGGGGAGAGCCCCTCCCTGCCCTGGCAAGAGAAAATTTCTTGCAAGATGGATCTGATCCAGGGGGAGATGCCTGTTGCATCTGGGGTACCAGAAAAAGTGATGCCTTAAAGAATGCTTAAGGAAAGAAACAACTGGATTTGGAGATTATCTTTCACACTTGGGGATTATCTTTGGAGATGATAGTAGTGTAGGAGGTCATCTAAAGGCTGGTATTTATTGGAGGAGTCCAAAGGAAGATATGGAAAAACATCCATAAAATGCTCACTCCTCTAAGAGGGGTGAATACAGTGGTGCAAATTTAGCAAATTAGCATAATTGACAAAAATCATCAATTAGAGACATAAATAGTGAGGTAATTCAACCACCTCTGAATCCTCTCCCTCAGACAGGGACTAAACTTTGTGTCTCCATGAACTGGTCTCAACCTTGGCTCCCAGGAAGAACCAARGAAGGTCAGGAACCTGGGACCCCCAGCTTGGAGCTCTGGAATGTGTTTTGTATTTCTGCCTTGGGAAAAGTTCTGGGCCTGGYCACAAATCCTACAACAGAGCTACAAATCGATGTGGAAAGAATATGGGGAACACAGAAAAACAGGAATCCTTCTGGTGATGCCCAAAGACCTGGAACAGAGTTAAAGGAATAAGGGAGGGATTTACTAAAATTTATTAAAATTTACAGGAGACACCTTGGGCAGCACAAGGCTGTGGCTACACCCAAGATGGACCCAGGATGGACCCTGAGTCATGAGTTTTCACACTTTTATAAATTTTGGTCCATTTCCATGTGGAGTTAACTGTCCAATTCCAGCTGCAGGTGATGCAGTCCCACCCTCCCAGTTTGCTCCCCTCCATTCCCTGCTGTTTGCACTTTTGGGGATGGAACTGCAGCGGTGTCCTCGGTTCTGGGGCTGGGAAAGGATGGTTCTGCGAAAAGGATTGTTCTGTGGGACTCAGCTGTGAGGAGAATCACAGAATCACAGAATTTCTAGGTTGGAAGAGACCTTTCAGATCATCGAGTCCAACCCGTGTTCTAACACCTGAACGAGATCATGGCACCAAGTGCCACATCCAGTCTTCCCTTAAACACATCGAGGGATGGTGACTCCACCACCTCCCTGGCTAGATGATTCCAGTATTTGACCACTCTTTCTGTGAAAAACTTCCTCCTTAATTCCAGCCTGTATCTCCCTTGGCGCAGCTTCAGACCGCGTCCTCTTGTTGRGTCTGTTGTTGCTGAACTTGCTGAAACACTTTACAGGGAGTTCAGAGTCCCCAGGTGAGGCAGCGCAGGTGTGGCACAGCAGCGAGCCGGGGCTGTACCTGCAGGGCGTAGCCGGGCTCGCACTGGAAGGACACCACGTCGTTCACCAGGTAGCGCTCGCCGATCTTCAGCCCATTGCCGGGAACTGCCGGCTCCGGGCAGCTGGAGAGACCCACGGCTGCGGGGGGAAGGGAGATGGGAGCTCAGGGAGCGGGGATGGGGCTGTGCCGGGGGCTGCAGGGATGGGAACACGCTGCGTGTTTCACCCCGCTCCCGTCTGCCAACCGCCACCGCAGACTCTGCGGGGGAAATTCTGCTCCCCAGGGACAGCCCATTTCCATCCCCACATTTACAGCTGGGAATATCCTGCTGCAAACCCAACCAACAACCTGTGACTAACAATCTCGTGTGG
>JACDOX010000481.1:255637-268793 GCA_014549065.1 Cardinalis cardinalis
CAGGGAATGGGAACAATCCCAAGAGCTCCAGGAGTGCTTGGACAAGGTGGGATTGTTGGGCCAGGGCTGGACTGGATGATGCTGGTGGATCCTCCCAGCTCAGGATATTCCAGGATTCTGGGCCAGAGTTATCAAACACTGGCAATAACAGATCCCAGGCACCCCCATCCACCCCCCTGCAGCTGGGCTGCTGCACCTCTGCTGATGAGACACCAGGAATCAAACACAGACCCCGGGGAAAATGAGTTTTTGTCATCCCCATCCAAACCTGACAGCCATTTCCCAAAGGATTCTCTTCCCTGCCTCACTCAGGTTTGCTCTCTCACCACTGGGGATTTCTTTTTGAAAACACATTCTCTGTCTAGGATCACATTTAGCCACCTGCTGGGGTCTGTATTCCCAAAAAAACCTGGCATGAGCCCTGCTGGGAGCAAAGTGCTGCCATTCCAGGGGGTGTTGGGATCACCCCTAACCAGGAACCCACTCAAGWGCTCCACACCCCCACAGAATCTGGGTTGGAGGGGACAYTAAAGATGTTTTTGAAAAGGAGGGGTGCTCACACGACCTCAGAGCTCCCACAGGTTGTGCCAAGGTGCCCTTGGACAAGGAGGATGGAGGGGAACATCCCCAACACCCACCAGGCAGCACCTAAAATACTGCAGAAAACCAACCCKGCTAACAGTGATTGCTAACACAGGTAACACTGATAACAGTGGTAACACGGAGTTCAGCCCCCAGCCTGTGAGCAGAGGCTGCCCAGGCTGGTTGTGCAGCCCCATCCCTGCAGTTTTTCCAAGCTCAGGCTCCATCAAAATGTTCAAATGGAGTTTGATCTCCGTTCTGACCCTGCTTTCCTCAGGGGATGACCTCTGAGGACCCCTCCAGCCAGGATTTTTGGGATGAGGACATATCCAGACCTGCTCATTCCAGCCGGGAATGCCAAGAGCTGGAAGTCTCTGGCAAGCAGCACTTCCCAAGCCCAGACCCCAGCCCTGCACCCACGRAATTTTTTACCCCTTTGTGCCACCACAAAACGCTGCCACCAGGGTCATCCCACCCTTCTGCTCCATCTCTTCTCTATTTACCACTCCCTCCCTGAGAGCAGGGAGCCACAGCAGCTCCTTCCCCCCCTCCTCCAGCCCTGTAGGCACCTCCCCATCAGGCAGGAGCAGCGGGATCAAGGCTGGGACTGCTCTTACTTTTGTATTCCAGGTGAAAGCCGGCAGCAGAGACGCTGATGTCGGAATAGAAATGCAGATAGAGCTGGTTTGAAGTGCTGTTGAGCAGCGCAGGCACTGTGGTTCCTGGCAAAACAAGAGGTGCACAAAGGCAGTGCAGAGCGTGAAAAATGCCTGTTTGATGATTGGCTTTTGGCAAATACTCAAATGGATGTTACATGTGTTGYGTTAGAAAGTGATGCTGTATTAATTCTCTTAAGTAGYGTTGTTAAATATAGTTTTAGGTCACAACAAAATGTTAAAATAGAAACTGTGCTATGTAAGATGCTTTTTTAAAGAAAGGACTTGCACCAGAGAGCAGCCACAGGACACCGGAATCTTTCAGAGAAAGAGAATTTATTGCYCCATTATCAGGAGAAATGAACTTCTTCCTGCCTTGCTCAGGCTCAAAGATGCCAACAGGATTCAGAGGAAGAAGCTGACACTGCCCAGACAGAATCCTGTGTTTGAATGGAATTTATGCATCATGTATGAGGTGTATGAATATGCAACAGGTTGTTGCTTTTAAGGGTTAATCCTCTGTTAATGTGGGTCCTTTTTCGGGTTTATGCTGCCTAGAAAGAGGCACCCTGACTGTCTGTAACTCTGGGTTCCTATTGTCTCATATTGTCCTAATCCAAATTGCCCAAAATTTTTATTACTCTAACTGTAATACTATTTTTATAACCATTTCATTACAATTTTCATTATTTTTAAAAATAATATTTAAAACATTGATAATATATATTATTTATTAATATATGATATATAATATATGATACATGATATATAATATATAATATATAATATATAATATATAATATATATGATATATGATATATGATATATGATATATGATATATGATATATGATATGCTTAATTCATATTGCTAACTCAAGTGAATTCCAAAAATCTCTATTTCAGTAGTATGTAGTATATAGTATATAGTATATATTTTATTGTGGTATATAAAATATAATAGATTAATGATATAAAGTATTATTTTAATATTTAATATTACATTTACTATAAAACTTTTAAAATGCTAAAAACGAGTGATTGGTGTTTTTCACAGAGAGGATCTCTCTCCCCCTCCTGGGAGATCTCCTGACAACACAAAGTCCTTTTAGCTTAACGAGCTCCTCTTGGTTTTGATCAGGTTTTTTCTAACGAGGCCAATTGAGAAATACCCAGGGCTTTTCCAGTGGCTGCTCCTTTGAAAGCCTCTCAAAGCTCCTGGAGCCTCCCTGCTCTGCTACAAACCACAATTCAAGGGAAAATATAAGGATTCCGAAGGAAATACGAAAATTCCAAGGAAATACAGAGTTTGTTTTGCAGCCCTTCACCCTAATTCTGGGGGACACCAAGGTCAGGTCACCCTGCCAGGTGTGGTGGCCTCACATCCCAGCAGAGCTGAGGGAATTCCCATTTCCAGGAATAAAACACCCCATTGCTTTTGTGTTTATGGTTCCCTCTCAACCCTTCCCACAGGCAGATGGAGCTGAAATTCCCAACCCAACAGAGCACATGATTCCCTTGAAATCTATTCCTGGCTTTTGATGCTTTTTTTAAGTTTRATTTTGTGAGGTGAATGAAACGAGGCAGGAACCGATGGGCTCGAGGGCCACGCACCAGAGAAGCTCCCCAGCATGGTGGCTGTGTTGTCWCCCCCATCAAACACTTCCAGGGAATCCCAGTTCTGCTCCGTGACAAAACTGATCACCTGGATCTGCAGAGAGAAACAAAACAGAAAAAAAAATGAAATACTAGGAATAAATCAAATGAACAGCAATTAAAGGGTCACTAATCGAGTTTACACACTCTGGGCGTTCAGCACGGGCAAAACTTGGAGACTTCTGCCTTTGACCATTCCCACTGGGATTTTCCAGCTATTTTYCCCCCAAAACTTCCAAACAGAAATGCTGTTTTCTGCTGCTGCTCCAGAGCTCCTGGAAGTGCCCAGCTCATTTACAGCTGCCGAAAATCCCAGCCTTTTTTCCTCCCTGTTTGGAGAAATCCCTGAAGACTTTGAGCCCTTTCAAATGAGAGCAACCAGCAGCAACCCAGAGATAAAATAAACCCCAAAAATCACCTCACATTAAACAACAGGATTTTAAAAATCCAATCAAGTTCCTGCCTTGTTCCTCAGCTTTTAGTGGGATCACTCGAGTGCATTTTCAGATTTCACCTCTCCCTGCCATGCCCCACAAGGTTTGGAGGCCTTAGGAAGGCACTTGGCTCCATTAGTTGGAACATCAACACAAATCCTCGGATGAAAAACATCGGGAGAGCTGAGAAATCTGCATTTATACAGAAAAGCAGAGCTGAGAAATCTGCATTTATACCGAAAAGCAGCTCAGTGCTTGAGTGAGGATCTCCAAGGAATTGCACAGCTTTGTTTACCATTAACAGGGATTTTGCCTAAATCCTAAATGCTGATGGTTCAAAGCCTTCAGTGTCCCATTAAAAACCCAAGTTTGGTGAATGGGGTGAGAGTGAGGCAGAAAATCTGAGTAAAAACCACCTGTTTTGGGGAAAATTCAGATTTAATCTGTAAGGTGTAGATGAGATTTTCGATTTTCCAACACTGGGTATCTCAAATTAAATTGACAGGCAAAAAAAAAACAAAACAAAACCAACAAATCCAAAAGGAATCTTAAARATAAATCAGGAGCATAAATGAGTTGTACAGCTTGGCTCCAAACAAGGAGAGTGCTGGAAAATTGGGAAAAATGAGCAGTGAGGAGACTTCACTGCCCTCAAACTTKGACTACATGTGTGTGAACCCTCTCCCTTTCTCCCCAAATCTTCYTCCCTGATTTCCTCTTCCACCCCAATTCCCCAATTACCTCTGTCTTGCTGCACATCAAATCAAAACCCCCCCGTTTGAAAACACATAAATAATGATAAAAAAATCAATCCCCCCACTTCAGCCACTGAAACCCATCTCCTCCTCGATTTACTCCGGGTAATAAAACCGACTCTCAAGTTCCTCCCAAGTATTTTTTTAGCAGAAAGTGAGTGGAGTTCACCCAGCAGGAATCGCAGTGACCCCCACGGAGCCATCAATGACCCTTTTTTCCCTTTTCTCCTGCCTCATTACACCCCTATTGTGATTTACATTATTGGAAGTGGAGTGAGAATGAGCGTTTTGTTTGCTCTTACACCGCCTAAATTATTTATTCTCCTCTCTCCCCCCCTCCTCCAGCTTAACGGAATAAACATTTTTAAGGTCCTAATTCTAGTCTGACATGTGGATTCACAAGGGATCTGCATCTATTTACTGCCACGTGTATAAATTAATTCACTCAGGAAGGTTTGCTCCGGGAATGAATAATTCATGGCAGAAGTGCCAGCTTCTACCCTGATTACATAAAAATCCTGCTCCTGAGTGCTGCTACCAAGAAAGCTTCAATTTCACCTCCTTCCCTGATTTACAGTTGTTTAACCTTTAATTGTTGTGCAAAAAGGGGGTAAAGTGATGCTGGAAYTAAGATCTAATAATGGAGAACCCAAAGGAAGTGGAGCCAGGRTGGATCCAGCTCCAGCTCCGCGGTCATTCCCTCCCCAGGGGCTGCCGAGGGACCCCTCCCTGCAGCTGTTTCAGGTCCTGAAAAGCCAAAACCTTTCTCCAAAGGCTTTTTCTTCTCCCTGGAAGTCCCAGGGAAGCTGATGGGTCATGATCAGATGACAGCAGATCCTGGTGATATGTGGAAGTGGAGACCTCAGCACTGGTGGGAGACCCAAAGCGAGGGATCAAAGAACTTTAAGGGGTTGGGATGGATGTTAAAGCTCATCTTGTTCCAAAATCTCTGCTGCGGGCCGGGACATCTCCCACTATCCCTGCTCAACCAGGCCTTGGGCACTTTGGAGCATCCACAGCCTCCCTGGACAGTCATAATAAAAAACTAAAATTTAACCCAAATTCCCCCTCTTTTGTGCCGGAGTAAGGGTCACACTGAGGGACCACGCTCCTGCTCTTCCCAAATCCCACCCTGTGCCTCCCTGGSAACACTCCTGGAGCCCTGGCAGCCTCGGGGCTGTGCCCGTGCCCTGGGGAGCCTGGGCAGTGCCCAAACACCCTCTGGGGGAAGAAGAACTTTCCCTAAATCCAACCTGCCCCTCCCCTGGCACAGCTCCTTGCCTGGTCACAAACTGTAGCCATGGTACTTTCTGAAAAATCCTGTCCTTAGGATTTTTTCTCCTGAGAAGCCTCAGGAACAAAATGCAAACAATGGTTATCTGCTGCTGTGGAATGCAACAGGTGCATCTGTGATTGGCCCATGTTGGTTGTTTCTAATTAATGGSCAATCACAGCCCAGCTGGCTCAGACTCTGTCCGAGACCCAAGCCTTCTTTTTCTATTCTTAGCCAGCCTTCTGATGAAATCCTTTCTTCTATTCTTTTAGTATGGTTTTAATATAATATACATCATAAAATAATAAACCAGCCTTCTGAAACACGGAGTCAGATCCTCATCTCTTCCCTCATCCTCAGACCCCTGTGAACACAATCACAATAAAGATCACCAATGAGTCCCTGGCAGTAAATAAATGCCTGATTCCAGAGAATTCCACATCAATCCACCCCTGTCCTACGAGGAGCAGCAATTTCCCATCACGTGGCCTCTCTGAGAGCAGCACACCCTGAGTGTCCTCCTGGCTGTCCTGGCTGTACCTGAATCCCTGCTCCCTCGGGCACTGTGATCTTCCACACGCAGTTGAGGCTGTTCAGGTAGGGCTCAGGGAAGCCTGGGGACAGGATGGTTCCTTTCCTCTCTGTCAGGTTCCCCCCGCAGGGCACTGCCATGAGGAAAGCACAAGGAATTGGTTTTGCTAAAAACATTGTTAAAATGACAAGAAATCGAGAGCTGGTTGTCATTTAAGGATGAGGTTTGTAGGAATAATCCTCTTCCCAGCAACTTTTTTGTGCAACTTTTGGCACATTCCTTGGGTATTGGGAGCACAAAAAGATGATCTTCAGGAGCTGCTCTCCTTTAGAGGAGGTGAAAGCAGCTTTCAGCCAGATCTGATTTATTGGAGATGCTGTCCCAGATCTCACAAGAGTATTGGATCAAAAATGTCAATTCCCTGGAATTTGGGGTTAAACTGTTCTTATTCAGAGCCAGGCTGGGCTTTGTATTTTATCAGACAACCATGGAACAGTCTGGGTGGGAAGGAACCTTAAAGCTCACCAAATCCCTTCACCCAGACCTCTTCCACTATCCCAGTTGTTCCAATCCCTGTCCAACCTGGCCTTGGACACTTCCAGGGATGGGACAGCCACAACCTTTCTGGACAGAGCAAGAAGTTTTAAAGAAGTTTGTTATACTTAATTCATTTACATTTACATTCAATTCATTAGTGCTTTGTTTTGCTGTTGATTTTTCCCACAGAACACCCCAGGCTGGAAGGTTTTTACATTTCAATTCATTAGTGCAAGGATGGGACAGCCACAGCCTTTCTGGACAGAACCAAAAGAGGTTTTAAAGAAGTTTGTTATACTTAATTCMTTTACATTTACAATAATTTCTAACATTTATAGATTTCCAAAAGTGACACYGGATTGGAGGGTGACAGTGCCACCTCTCCAATGACACTGGACAAACCAACAGCCCATCAAATTTCTCCTCTTCCATAGAAGAATGCAAAACAATGAGTTATTTTATATGAGAAAGTTCGTTACAAGAACGCAAACATCAGAAAACTCAGAAAAACTTAAAAAACCTCTTTTCAAGGTAAAAAGAGAGCTTTTWATTTCTGACTCTAACATTTATAGATTTCCAAAAGCGACAGTGGATTGGAGGATTGCTCCAATGCAACTGTACAAACCAATAGCCCATCAAATTTCTCCTCTTGAAATAAAACGCCATGGATATGCTATTCTTTTCAAAATAAAAAGAAAGCTTTTAATTTCTAACATTTATAGATTTCCAAAAGCGACAGTGGATTGGAGGATGACAGTGCCACCTCTCCAATGACACTGGACAAACCAACAGCCCATCAAATTTCTCCTCTTGAAATAAAACGCCGTGGACATGCTACTCTTTTCAAAACAAAAAGAGAGCTTTTAATTTCTAACATTTATAGATTTCCAAAAGYSACAGTGGATTGGAGGATGACAGTGCCACCTCTCCAATGACACTGGACACACCAACAGCCCATCAAATTTCTCCTCTTCCATAAAAGAACACAGAACAGTAAGTCATTTACATGAAGCGCGCGACAAGAACGCGAACATCAGAAAGCTCAGAAAAACTGGAAAAAACCAGGGCGGCACCTACCGACGCAGGTGGGGACGGAGGAGTTCCACTGAGCCAGGGCCCCGGGCATGGCCAGGCACTGGATGGCAGGGGAGCCCCTGAGGCTGTAGCCGGGGCTGCACTCGAAGCGCACCAGGGCGCCCACGGCGAAGTCGCTGCCCAGGCGCCGGCCGTGCCGCGGCTCCGGCACCGAGCTGCACTGCGTGGCGCTGGTGCGGGGCACGGCTGCCACACAGGGGAGGACACACAAAACACAGTTAGTGCTGGCATGCAGCCGCTGCAGGGAAGATTTGTCAGTTTTACACCGAAATTCCTGAGTATCTAAATGCTGGGAGGTGCTGCGTGCAGACTTGACTGTTGACTGATTGTACCTAAAAGCCTGAAGTATCAGGGGTGAATCCAAACATGATCACTGAGTGATTGTACCTAAACCCCGAAGTATCTAAACCCCAAGGAGTGGCTGAATCCAAACCTGGCCATTGGCTGATTGTATCTAAACCCCAAGGAGTGGCTGAATCCAAACCTGGCCATTGGCTGATTGTATCTAAACCCCAAGGAGGGGCTGAATCCAAACATGACCATTGGCTGATTGTACCCAAATCCCAAGGAGGGGCTGAATCTAAACTTAGCCATTGACTGATTGTACCTAAAAATCGAAAGTGTTGGGGCTGAATCCAAACATGATCATTGAGTAATTGTACCTAAATCCCAAAATATCTAAACCCCAAAGGGTGGCTGAATCCAAACTYGGCCATTGAGTGATTGCACCTAAATCCCAAAGTATCTAAACCCCAAAGAGTGCCTGAATCCAAACCTGGCTATTGACTGACTGTACCTAAACCCCAAGGAGGGGCTGAATCTAAACTTGGCCATTGACTGATTGTATCTAAAAACCCGAAGTATCAGGGTTTAATCGAAACAAGACCACTGACTGATTGTACCTAAACCCCAAAGTGTTCAAACCCCAAAGAGGGGCTGAATCCAAACTTGGCCATTGACTGATTGTACCTAAACCCCAAAGTATCTAAACCCCAAAGAGAGGCTGAATCCAAACATGACCATTAACTAACTGTATTTAAACCCCAAAGTATCTAAATCCCAAAGAGGAGCTGAATGCAAACCTGGCCATTGACTAATTGTATATAAAACCTTAAAGTATCAGGGTTGAATCCAAACGTGACCATTAACCCATCGTACCTAAATCCCAAAGTGTTTAAACCCTAAAGAGAGGCTGAATCCAAACATGACCATTGACAACTGTACCTAAACCCCAAGCAGGGGCTGAATCCAAACTTGATCACTGACTGATTGTATCTAAAACCCCAAAGTATCTAAATCACAAAGTTAGGATGAATCCAAGCATAACCACAGCTTGATTTTATTTAAATCCCAAAGATTGGCTTAATCCAAGCATGACCATTGACTGATTGTATCTAAATCCCAAAAACTGGTTGAATCCAATCACGACCATTTACTGATTATACCTAAATCCTAAAGATTGGCTTAATCCAGGCATGACCATTGAGTGATTACTCCTAAACCCCTAAGTATCTAAATCCTAAAGAATGCCTGAATCTAAGCATGACCACTGACTCATCATTCCTAAATCCCAAAGCATCTAAACCCCAAAGATGTGCATGACCACTGAGAAGAGAAAAAAAGAACATTTCACTCCCAGTTCTGGCAGCTCAGGTGATCTGAGTCCAAGCGGTTCCCATGCCAGACCGAGTGGAGGTGGCACTTGGTGACACAGCTGGGTGGGCATGGGGGCACCTGCATGAAGGTTGGACTTGAAGATTTTGGAGTTTTTTTTCAACATCAATGATTTAATGATTCTATACCTGAAATAAAAGCAGCTGGGACATCCAGAACCCCCCCCCACTGCCTCCCTCCAGAGAACTTCCCCCACACCAAAAGGTTGTTTTTACCCAGGGGAACCAAAGGATTTGGCAGTGGTTTCCCAAAAAGTTGTTTTGACACCCAATGCAGGAGCCTCTGTGGGGAGCCCTTTGGGTTCCTCAGCTCCTTGGGCCTCATGGCCATGAGGGAACAGCAACTGGGGAAAAATCTTTGGAAAAGAGAAAAAAGGGGGATTTAAGTTGTGATAGTGCTGAAATCGTTGATTTTCCTACTGAATACTGGGAATTACAAAGACAGGAAAGAGTCTGGCAGATAAGTGAGGAGAAAAACTCATCAAAAAAMCCCAGGTCTGTTGCCAAGGAAGAATTCAATTAATATTTTCCTCTGAGTTGCTTTAAATTTATGAGTGTTTAGCTAATTAGGGTCTGGCCAGGCAGATCCAAATCAGSATCGCCCTTTTCCCCTTGCTTCCCATGCAGCTCTTGCAGGAGGGAGGAGGAAACCTTCCCTTGTTTCATCAAAACCTTTGTTCTGCTGAGCTCTTTGAAGATTACAATCACAACCACGGCTGTTTCGCACTCATTAGGCAGGAATTCAAGAGAACAGATCTCTAACTACTCCAAAATCCAAACCGTGCTTTGCTTCACCCCTGGAGAAGGCTCAGGTCGTGCCAGTGTCTGTCCCCTCTTTGCAGCAAAAGCCTGGATGTTCCCACAGATAACTCCAGGGAGCACGTGGGTGAGAAATCCCTTCTGCTTTCCCACTGTTCCATGCATCATTTGCTATTTACTCCCATAAAATCCCCGAGTTGTTCTCGCCCAGTGCAGCACAAAGCTGTTACTGAGAGGATCAAGGGGCAGGAGTGTGACAGCCCCGAGCCTGTGACACGCACAGAGGGAGGATTTCCGAGCTGCCAGACGGGATTTCAGCTGCTTACACCCAGCAGAAGTGCTAAATATGCCACTGGGAAGAATTGCCGYGGGATAAATCTCCAAATTCCCTGTGTGACTCCGGGCCCGACGCCGGGATGGGGCTGATGGTAATCCTGGGATGTGCAGGGTTCAGGCTGAGTGGGAATGAAAGGGCAGAATACAAAGTACCCACAGCAGCCAGCCAGCCCTGCCAGAGCTCTACTCCCAAAGGAATCCTAATTCCCTGAGATATTCCCTGCTTGGAACCCTCAGACACCAAAAGCAGCTCAGGACACTCAGGACACCCCGGGGAGCGACCCGAGGACACTTCCAGAACACACCTGAACTCACCTTGGTAGACAAAATGAAAGCCTTTGGCTGTGGATTGACCCTTGGAGCTGAATTTGATGAGGATCTGGTTGGTGGTGGCCAATGGCAAAGATTCCCCTGGATGGGGAGGAGGGAAAACAGGAGAGACAGAGGYGAAGGAATGAGCCACAGGGAGCAGGTGCTGGGTGTCAGCTGTGCCAAAGCTGCTGTCCCCAGCAGGGACAGGGGACAGGGAGCAGCTCCTACCTGAGTGAGAGCCTGAGAGGGAGCTGAGCAGCCGGGAGTGCTCCGTGGGGCCATCGTGCACCTCCACCACGTCATTGAGCGCCGTCTGGAAAAAGGCAAACTGCCCGAAGAGCACTGTGGGGACAGGGACAGGGACAGGGACAGGGCTGGCACCGGCCACTGCTGCCGCCAGCATCACCACGCTGCTGTCCCCAGTGCCACCACACTGTCCCACTGCTGTCCCCAGTGCCATCACACTGCTGTCCCCAGTGTCACCATGCTGCTGTCCCCATTGCCACCACACTGTCCCACTGCTGTCCCCAGCATGACCACGCTGCTGTCCCCAGTGCCACCACACTGCCATCCCACTGCTGTCCCCAGTGCCACCACACTGCCACCCCACTGCTGTCCCCAGTGTCATCACACTGCTGTCCCCAGCATCACCACGCTGCTGTCCCCAATGTCACCACACTGCCATCCCACTGCTGTCCCCAGTGTCACCACACTGCCATCCCACTGCTGTTACCAGTGTCATCCCACTGCTGCCCCCAGCATCACCATGCTGCTGTCCCCAGTGCCACCACACTGCCATCCCACTGCTGTCCCCAGCATCACCATGCTGCTGTCCCCAGTGCCACCACACTACTGTCCCACTGCTGTCCCCAGTGCCACCACACTACTGTCCCACTGCTGTCCCCAGCATCACCATTAATCTGTCCCCAATGTCACCACACTGCCATCCCACTGCTGTCCCCAGCATCACCACGCTGCTCTCCCCAGTGTCATCACACTCCATCCCACTGCAGTGCCCAACATCACCACACTGCTGTCACACTGCTGTCCCCAGCATCACCACACTGCTGTCCCCAGTGCAACCACACTGCCATCCCACTGCTGTCCCCAGCATCACGACGCTGCTGTCCCCAGTGCCATCCCACTGCCATCCCACTGCTGTCCACAGCATCATCACACTGCCGTGCCCCCACTGCTGTCCCCACGGTCATCACACCATCATTCCCCCTGCTGTCCCCATTCCATCCCAGTGCTGTCCCCGCTGATGGCTCCACTGCTGTCCCACTCCCACCCCCCTGCCACCATCCTCCTGCTGTCCCACTGCTGTCCCACTGCTGTCCCACTGCTGTCCCACACAGCCAGCCCATGGGGAACCCCAGAACCAGCTCATGGAACCCCAGAACCACCTGAGCTGAACCAGACCCCAAGGACCATCGAGGCCAACCCCTGACCCTGCCCAGGACCCCCAGCATTCCAAACTGGGATCTGTTTTCCCAGCACAACTTTTGTCCTGCGTTGCAGCTGCCTTTATTCCAGGCAGGGAGTGACAGCCTGGAAAAATGGGAGCCCTTTATTTATCCCCAAATTCCAGAGGCAGCACCAGCCTCCCCTAGGTTCATTTTCCCACTGATTCCCAGCCCACTGGGAGTTTTCTGTGATTCATCCCCTTTCCCTGCCTAGGGAACACGAGGTTCAGAATTCCATGAGGAACAATAATTATTGTTTTGCTGTAATGGACAAAATTGGACAAATCCAGAATTTTCTCTGACTCCAGCACAAAGAGCACCCAACAGCATCTCCTGCTACTCTCCCATCTACCTTATCTCCAGTTTTGGATGAACTTGTAAAAAATCAGCATTAAAAACCCAGCAAATAAGAGTTGCAAGAAGAGAATCCCATAAAAATTCCAAGCATGGTACCATAGTCCTTGGGCACGACGATGGAGTACAGGCACACCTGGCCACTGGTGTAGTTTTGGGGRTAATTTGGGGACAGGACGACTCCATCTGAGCCTGTGTACTGCCCTCCACAGGGAGCTGCAAGGGAAAAGGATCATGGAGCATCCCCGGAGCCTGGAAATGTCCCCAGCCACCATTCCCTGCTCCAGGTGCTGCTCCCTGAAAGTTCTCATTGGAAAAATCAGGTTTATCCCACCCTGAGTTTGTGCTGGAATTATCAAACCACTAATTAATGTGGGATGTGCTCTGTTCCCCACCTCAAAGCTGGGCATGAGCTCCTTTTGCCACCTTTCCTCAGTTTTCGCTGCCAGAGCCTTCCCCAATTTGGGATTTCGTTCCTTCCCCCCACCAGCTGCCTCTTGATTCCCTTCTCAGCTCAAGTCTGACTGCAAACCATGAAGTCAGAAAACAAAAAAACCACAGAGAAACCCTGGGGAAAAACCCCTTGTTTTGTCACTGAGCTCTGCCCCTGCTCAGGAACACCCAAGATTGAGGGTTTGGATTGGCAAGGATCAGGTTTAGCCAGGGTTTAAGAGGATTCCTGACTCCTGCCCTGTGCCAGGCACTGAATCAGCCATGTCCAGTTTCCTATTTCCAAAA
>JACDOX010000481.1:318566-333765 GCA_014549065.1 Cardinalis cardinalis
TCTTCTCTTCTCTTCTCTTCTCTTCTCTTCTCTTCTCTTCTCTTCTCTTCTCTTCTCTTCTCTTCTCTTCTCTTCTCTTTTCTCTTCTCTTCTCTCTTTCTCTTTTCTCTCCTCTTCTCTCTTTTATTCTCCCTTCCCAGATCCCACCTCTCTCCTCCTGTTCTGCCTCCATCCCTGCTCATCCTGCAGGAGAATCCAGGGCTGATCCCAAGGCAAGGTCACACCCTGGGAGCAGGGAAGGCAYCGGGGTCAGGAGCTGAAAACCAAGCAAGGAATCCCTGGAACAACTGCAGTTTCCATGGAAACAAYCCAAAATTCTTGACTTTCCTCTGAGTTTTTAAATCCTGCTCCCACAAACCTCTTGGGAAAGAGCTGGAGTRGATTTTCTGCCTTGCATTTCCTTTTTTTCCAAAAATGCCTCCTCTAGGCAGAACTTGGTGATGGGCTGGGAAAGCAGGACAGTGCTGGAAGCTCAGGGCRCTGCTCCAGCTGGGCAGCAAAGTGCTTCACATTTTATATTTTCCTCTTTCTGTATCTGTTATTCCAAGAGGGAAAAAAAAATAAAATCTGCATCTCATGGTGCTTTTTCCTCCTGAAAACCCTGTGGCACCATAGGGCAAGTGGGAGGCGAGGGAAGGAGTTTGGAGCAAAATTAACTGGGAGGGTTTTGTTATTTCAGAGCAACAAAACTCAGCTCAGTCCGGGGGTGGGACTGCAGGTATGAGGAGAAGAATGAAAACCAGGCAGGTTTTGGGAAGCAGATCTTGAGGAAAATATCACTGAATTTAAAATAGATGTGCAGGTTTCACTGCCACCCACTCCAGCAGGAGCAGGGCTTGGCTTTGGGAAGGAGCTGAAGTTTTTTAAAACTTACTGGGAGCTGCTGATCCCCACTGGGACAGGGCTGGGCTGCTCCTGCCAGGGATCCTGCAGCCATCTGCTCCTGGGACGTGCTCCAAGGCTTCTGCACCTTCCTCTCCTGAGCTCCCACRATTTCCAACAGAGCTCTTCCTCTCCCAGCAGCTCCCTTGGGAATTTTTGCAGGGGCCACAAGGAGGTGGAAATTTTTTGCAGTGGCCACAAGGAGATGGAAATTCRTGGCCGTTTTTTTGGCCCCAAAAAAGCCTCGTGGTGCTGCTGTTCACCTCYCCTGTGCTCCTCCCTCCCTGCAAACGCTGCATGGGACTGTCCCTCAGGGGCTGGGGGGACACTTTTGGGCAGCCACCAGCTCCCTGTGGCAGAGTTTCTGGGCAGGAATAACTGGGATGTCAATGAACACATTTATCCCAAATCCATTAATATATACCCAGCAATGAATACGTTTATCCCCATTTGTTCCCAATCCATCCAAATATTCCCAGGAATGAACAGGTGTTAAAAAACAAACCCAGAACAAACACATTTATCCCAAATCCAAACCCTCACACATTCCCACGAATGAACACATTTGTCCCCAATCCATTCAGAACCAGCCAGGAATGAACACGTTTATCCCCCAACCCAAACACTCCCAGAAACGAACAGATTTATCCCCAAATGGAATCAAACACCGCCAGGAATGAATAYATTTGCTCCCAATCCATTCAAACACTCCCAGAAATGAGCATGTTTATACTCAATCCATTCAAACATTCCTAGGAATGACCACATGAATCCCAAACCCAATCAGGTATTTCCAGAAATGAACACAGTCCATTCAAACCCAATCAAACATTCCCGGGAATGAACAGATTTATCCCAAATCCATTCAAACATTCCCAGGAATGAACAGATTTATCCCAAATSCATTCAAAACACTCCCAGGAAGGACCACGTCAATCTCAAACCCAATTATTTCCAGAAATGAATGTGTTTGTTCTCAATCCATCCAAAMATTCCCRSATTTATCCCCAAACTTKCCCAGGAACAACCACATGAATCCCAAATCAAACATTTCCAGAAATGAACATGTTCCATTCAAACAYTCCCAGAACGACCACACTAATCCCAAACCAAGTCAAATATTCCCAGRAATGAACAGATTTATCCCAAACCAAATTAAACATTCCCAGAAATGAACAGATTTAYCCCAAATCCATCCAAAACAYTCCCAGGAATGACCACATGAATCCCAAACCCAAACATTTMCAGAAATGAATGYGTTTGCTCCCAGTCCACCCAAACATTCCCASATTTATCCCCAAACATTCCCAGGAATGACCACATGAATCCCAAATCAAACATTTCCAGAAACGAACATGTTCCATTCAAACATTCCCAGGAACAACCACATGAATCCCAAATCCATCCAAACATTCCCAGGAAATGACCACATGAATCCCAAACCAAATCAARTATTTCCAGAAATGAATGTGTTTGATCTCAATCCATTCAAACATTCCCAGATTTATCCCCAAACTTTCCCAGGAACGACCACATGAATCCCAAACCCAGTCAAACATTCCCAGGAACAACCACATGAATCCCAAATCCATTCAAACATTCCCAGGAATGACCACACGAACCTCAAACCCAAACATTTCCAGAAATGAATGTGTTTGCTCCCAGTCCACCCAAACATTCCCAGATTTATCCCCAAACTTTCCCAGGAACGACCACAATGATCCCAAAACTCTGCTGAGCGACGCCAGCCAACCCAACCCCGCTGAGAGCAGACCAGGATTTTTGGGACACAAATCCCCTCTTTTTTACTCCCCTCCTTTTTACTCCCCTCTTTTTTACTCTCCTCCTTTTACTCCCCCACCATTTAATTCCCTGTCAAACACGAGGCGGGTCCAGAAAAACCTGGATTTTCCAAGTGTGATCCCAACAAACCGAAGCTGCAGCAGAAATTCTGGAATGACTCTCCCAGAACTGGCAGAGGGCACCTGAACCAAGGCAGGAGCTCTGCCCAAGGAGGTGACAATGACATTTATTGTCACTCCAGGTGCCACAACCATCCCCCACTGAACAGGACGGCGCTGCCTGGCACGGGTCAAGCACCTGGAGGAAGATGCAGGGTGAAAATTTGGGAAAGGCAGGAGGAGCAGGGAAGAGAAGAACAAAGACCCTTGAATGATTCTCTGGCTGCAGAACCCCCCCAGGAGCACCAGGGCCCTGCTCTTTCTGTCAAATAAACCTCAGGAAGTGAATTTTGGGGACAAATAGAATCAGAAAATGAGGGGTTTTTTTTCTCTACTCCGCACGAGGATGTTCGAACAGCAATTCCCACCCTGGATCTGGAGGTTTTGGCAGCTCTGGAATGTCCCTCTCCCTCACCACATCTCCATCCTCAGCGGCAGCAGCTCCAGAGCTGGAATTATGGAGCTGAATCTCCATTTATAAACTGAATAATCTCCTCAGCCACAGGATATTCTATGCCCAAATCACAGCACAAGGGTTTTCCTTCAGGGATAATTATCCAATACCCCCCTCCCAAGCCTGTTTTGCTGAGAAAAAGGAACAAATTCTGCCCAAAATCCAGTTCTGGGTGTGGAAGTGCCCTGGCCTGTGACAGACACCACATCCCCCAACCCTGGAAATGCCATTTTTAAAGCCAACTACAGAATTATGGAGCTGGTTCAAGCAGTGCAGGATGGTGCAGAACAGAGAGAAGAATTTCAGCCATCACCCAGAGTCAGACACTCAAATTGTACAGAAAGATACCCAAACTGTACAGAAACAAACACTCAGACACCCAAATTGTACAGAAATAAACACCCAGACATCCAAATTGTACAGAAATAAACACTCAAACACCCAAATTGTGTAGAAAGACACCCAAACTGTACAGAAATAAACACCCAGACACCCAAACTGTACAGAAACAAACACTCAGACACCCAAACTGTAGAGAAATAAACACCCAGACATCCAAATTGTACAGAAATAAACACTCAAACACACAAATTGTACAGAAAGACACCCAAACTTTACAGAAATAAACACCCAGACACCCAAACTGTACACAAATAAACACTCAGACACCCAAAATGTACAGGAACAGACACCCAGACATCTGAATTATACAGAAATAAACATTCAGACACCCAAATTTAACAGGAACAGACACCCAGACACCTGAATTTAACAGGGAAAAAACATTCAGACACTCATACTGAACAGGAACAGACACCCAGCCATCCAAATCTCACAGAAACAGACACCCAAATTGTACAAAATAAACACTCAGACACCCACACTGAACAGGAACAGCCACCCAGACACCCAGATGGAACAGGAACAAACACCCAGATACAGACAATTACACTGAAACAGCCATGCAGACACTCAAAATGCACAGAAACAGATCCCAGACACTCAAATTGCACAGAAATAAACACCCAGACACCCACAAAGTACAGGAACAGACACCCTGACACCCAAACTGGACAGAAACAAACATTCAGACACCTAAATTGTACAGAAATAAACATTCAGACACCTGAATTGTACAGAAATAAACATTCAAACATCTAAATTGTACAGGAACAGACACACAGACACTGATATTTTACAGAATCAAACACCCAGACACCCATATTTAAGAGGATCACACCCCCAGACACCCCAAAACAAACCAGACTCCCAAATTCCCATAGGAACGAAGCCCCCAACACCCAAATTTCAAAGGAACAAACYCCAAATTTCAAAGGAACAAACYCCAMATTTCAAAGGAACAAACCACCAACACCCAAACTTCACAGAAGCAAAGGGGTTCCCTCATTTCCCCCCCTCACATCTGATGGTCTCCCAACATTTCCCACACATTTTGTCCCTTTTGTCCATTTTGTGACCTCTCCTGCTCCACAAAAAATCAGGATTGAAGGTCAGGAGGGGTTGTGAGATATTTTTCCCCACTCCCTGCACATTGCTTTGTTGTTCCATAAAYATCCCAAGAGCCACAGAGAACAGATCACACTGAAATTATTGGAACTGAAAGATTCCTGCTTGATTTGATCAACACCAATAATCCTGTTTTACCAAAAATCTCCTTTCTAGTCTGCTATCACCCAGCTCTGCTGCCCTGAGCACAAACCACAGGTTTATTCTCACTCCAAACTCTCAGCACCAGCCTCACCTACACCAACTTGCCTAAAGTCACCTGAAATTCCAAGAAATTAAAAGGAAAAAGCAGGACAGAACCAGTCTAACACTTCCCACCTCCCAGATAAYCGGGAAAAACTCCAATATTTATTTCCTCAGCAGCACCTCCAGCTGATTTGCKTACAAGGAAAAAAAAACCAAACAGGAAGGGAGGGATGGCAGCTGGAAAAGGGAGGACTCAGAGGAATTGCTTCCTTTCCCCAGGCATTTCTCTGAGCTTAAACAAATATTTGAAAAGAAAGGCACTGGCTTCAAACTGGTTCTTCCTCTTCCCCATGACCCCCAATTTTCTCCCAGCTCCCCCAGACCCTCTCCACCTCTGTAAAATCTGGTTTTTCCCCCCAGCTCCATCCTTTTCATGGATCAGCTCCTGCCACACCACATTTCCACTGGAATCCCCCCCAGTTTGGCACCTGCTCTTCTAAAAACAACATTTTTGCTTACTCCCTCTCCATTCTCCCCTCTCTCAACTGCATTTTCCTGTTTTTTCAGGCTCAGCCTCACTCCCCTGCTCCAAGGCCCAGATTTTAACAGAGCCAACAAAAGTAGAAAAGGAGATTTAAAAGAAGTAGAAAAGGAGATGAAAAGAAGAGTGAGGTTATCACCAACTGGGGGAAACAGAGGGAAAACACTGGGGAAAACTCCTGCAGGAAGGTCCTGTCAGGGCAATAAAGCAAAATGCCCAACCTATCTACAGAGGACACTGAGAGCATTAAAACCCCACAGGGACTGGGCAGAACTCCCATTCCCACCCCAAAATGTGATCCTGAGTCACCACAGAGAGCAGAACATCCCAAACCTGCTGAGATCTCAGGCCAAAAATGCAAAACTGAGGCAGTTCCAGCAGGAGGGGAGCCTGCAAAGGGTCAGATCATGAGGGGAAAAATGAGGGGCTAAAAACAGAATCCAGGTTTAAATTGTGGATTTGCTGGGTCTTGTCTGTGCCATGGCCACCAAGGGCTGATTTTCCCCTCAGAGCAGGGCAGCACAACCCAAGTCTCCCTCTGCAAACAGAATCCAGGTTTAAATCTGGAATTTGCTGGGTCCTGTCTGTGCCAAGGCCACCAAGGACTGATTTTCCCTTAGGACAAGGCAGGGAGAGCCCAACACAGCCCAAAACTTTCTCTATGAAAAGAAACCAGTTTTAAATCTGGAATTTGCTGTGTCCTGTCTGTGCTGGCCACCAAGGGCTGATTTTCCCTCTGGGAAAGGAGAACCCAGCACAGCCCAAATCTCGCTCTACAAACAGAATCCAGGTTTAAATCTGGAATTTGCTGCGTCCTCTCCACCAAGGGCTGATTTTGCCTCAGGACAAGGCAGGGAGAGCCCAACACAGCCCAAAACTTCCTCTGGAAACAGAATCCATGCTTAAATCTTTAATTTGGCCATGTTCTGTCTGTGCTGGCCACCAAGGGCTGATTTTCCCTCTGGGAAGGGAAGGGAGAGCCCAGCACAGCCCAAATTACTCTGCAAAGAAAATCCATGTTTAAATTGTGAATTTGGCCATCTCCTGTCTGTGCTGGCCACCAAGGGCTGATTCTCCCCTCAGGACAAGGCAGGGAGAGCCCAACACAGCCCCAAACTTTCTCTACAAAGAAAATCCATGTTTAAATCTGGAATTTGGCCATCTCCTATCTGTGCTGCCCACCAAGGACTCCATTTTTTCTCAGGGTAGGGAGAACCCAGCAGAGCCCAAAACTTTCTCTACAAAGAGAATTCAGGCTTAAATTTGGAATTTGCTGTGTCCTCTCCACCAGGGACTTGATCTTGTCTCAGGACAAGGCAGGGAGAGCCCAGCTGAGCCCAATCCCTCTCTGCAAACAGAATCCAGGTTTAAATCTTTAATTTGGCCATCTCCTGTCTGTGCTGACCACCAAGGGCTGACTTTGCCACAGGACAAGGCAGGGAGAGCCCAGCACAGCCCAAATCTCCCTCTGCAAAGAGAAACCAAGTTTATATTGTGAATTTGGCCATGTCCTGTCTGTGCTGGCCACCAAGGATGACTTTGCCTTGGGACAAGGCACGGGGAGCCCAAGACAGCCCAAATCCCTCTCTGCAAACAGAATCCAGGTTTAAACCTTTAATTTGGCCATCTCTTGTCTGTGCTGACCACTAAGGGCTGATTTTCCCTCTGGGAAGGGAAGGGAGAACCCAGAACAGCCCAAATCTCTCTCTGCAAACAGAATCCAGGTTTAAATCTGGAATTTGGCCATCTCTTGTCTGTGCTGAYCACCAAGGACTTGATTTTCCCTCAGGACAAGGCAGGGGGAACCCAGCACAGCCCCARTCTCCCCTGCCCTGCCCAGAGAAGAGCCCAAACCTCTCCCCAAACTGGCCGAAGGTGCCACCGGGCAGGCGCCGCCACCTCGGCGTCCCCTGGGAGGGGACCCAGGGCGCCGCCCTGGAGCTGCTGACCCACTTACAAACACACACAGGTTTCTGAGCAGACCACTGGCTGCTCTTTTGGCAGGTGATGCTCTTGTGGCCCTTGAGCTCGAAGGCGGGCTGGCACTGGAAGTGCAGGGTGTCCCCGTGGCGGAACCGGGAGCCCTCGCGGCGGCCGAAGGCGGGGACGCCGGGGTCCCCACAGCTGCCCTGGTCAATCTCTGGAACAAAAAACAAACACGGGGTTGGCTGGGGGAAGGGGCTGGGAGGGAGAGAACAGAGAATWTGGGTGTGGGAAGGGCTTGGAAGAGAGAATTTGGGTGTGGGCAAAGAGCTGGAAGAAAGAATTTGGGTGTAGCGAAACGGTCGGAAGAGAGAGAACAAAGGGTTTGAGTGTGGGGAAGAGGGTGGGAGAAAGAAAAAGAGAACTTGGGTGTGGGAAAAGGGGTGGAAGAGAGAACTTGGGTGTAGGGCAAGGTCTGGAAGAGAAAGAACAGAGAACTTGGGTATGGGGAAGGGGTTCGAAGAGAGAACGCAGGATTTGGGTGTGGGAAGGGATTGGAAGAAGGAATTTGGGTGTGGGAAGGGCTTGGAAGAGAATTTGGGTGTAGGGAAAGGGCTGGAAGAGAAAGAACACAGAATYTGGGTGTAGGGAARGGGGTCGAAGAGAGAACACAGAATTTGGGTGTAGGGGAAAGGGCTGAAGAGAGAGAACACATAATTTGAGTGTGAGGAAGGGGTTCGAAGACAGAACGCAGGATTTGGGTGTGGGAAGGGACTGGAAGAAAGAATTTGGGTGTGGGAAGGGGTCAGAAGAGAGAAAACACAGGGCTTGGGTGTGGGGAAGAGGGTGGAAGAGAAAGAACACTGGGTTGCGGTGTGGGAAGGGGTTGGAAGAGGCAACAGAGAATTTGGGTGTGGGAAGGGGTTGGAAGAGAGAACTTGGGTGTAGGGCAAGGTCTGGAAGAGAAAGAACAGAGAACTTGGGTATGGGGAAGGGGTTCGAAGAGAGAACAGAGAATTTGGGTGTGGGGAAGGGGTTGGAAGAAAGAAAACAGAATTTGGGTGTGGGAAGGGGCTGGAAGAGAGAATTTGGGTGTGGGAAAGGGGCTGAGGCCCAGCCAGGTTGTGGCATCCCAACCCTGATTCTCTCCTAAATCCCATTCCCATTCCTGCCTTGTCCCCACACAGAGTTAATCCCTCTTTCTCTCTCTTTCTCTGTGTGCATYTGGACTCCAAATAAACCCCAGGCACAATTTCCTGTTATCTCCTGTTACCCTCAATCCCATTTCCAAAAGGCTCCCTGCCCTGGATCACCATTAGCTCCAAAAACTTCATTCCTTCATTCCTCTTTAGTGTTTCCACATTATTTATCTGCTCCACTCTCCTCTCCTCTCCCAATCCTCKGGTTTTTATCCCCAAAAACTTAATTCCTTCATTCTTCCTGAGTGTTCCCACATAATTTATCTCTCCACACTCCTCTCCCAATCCTCTGGTTTTCATCCTCAAAAACTTCACTCCTCCTGAGTGTTCCCACATTATTTATCTGCTCCACACTCCCCTGGTTTTCATCCCCATCATCTCTGATCAGTCTCGCTGTCTTTTTCCTCCCTGTTTCCAATTTCTTGCACCAAATTGGAAATCTCTTTTCTGACACTTCCTTTACAGAGGCAAACCACGGGAGCTGAGATTTGCATGACTCCCTCTAATATCCCAATTTGGCTGGAATAACAACGAGCACCCTCATTATTATTCTGGCTCCAGGCAACTCCACATCCAGGTGTATTTTGAGCAGAAGTCACGGAGCTTCTGCTGCATCTCGAGCTGAAAACTCACTGCTAGCTAATGAAGCATCCCCAAAATAATTTAACATAAATTAATATTAAAAGTTTTCATGAAACAGGGTGAGKTTTTTTTTGCCTCTCAGCGAAAGCACTTTGCCAGGATTTACAGATCTTCCTGCACACTTCTTAAATCCAACTGTTTAGGAGCTGCACTTGCACATTAGGGATGGAAAATGAAAATTTTGGGTGTTAAAGCTGCAGTGAACTGTTCATTCCTCCCCTCAAAAACGCACAAGGCCAACAGTGCTTAGCATGAAATGAAAATTCAGCTGGAAAACTCAAGGAATAGCAACGAGCTGGGATGGGAGGAGTGGATGTGGAACATTTATCAGCGTGTCTGACAGGGACCTGGGGGCTGGGGATGCTCCCTGCTGCCACTCAGAACACCCATGGCTGTCACCCCTTCCCTTCCACACCCTGGAACCTGGAAATGCAGCGAGCAAGTGCCAGGGATGGCAGCCCCAAAATCCCAGAAGTGGAAATAAAAGTTCCCATTTTGGCAGCCCCAAAATTCCACACATGGACACAGAAATTTCCTGCCTGACCCCATCCTGGCAGCTCCAAAATTCCACACACAGATACAAAAAGTTCCCATTGTGGCAGCCCCAAATGGACATAAAACTTCCCATCCTGGCAGCCCAAAACTCCACACATGGACACAAGAAATTCCCACTGTGGCAGCCCCAAAACTCCTCCACAAATGGACACAAAAATTTCCTGCCTGACCTCATCATGGCAGCCCCAAAATTCCACACACAGACAATAAAAATTCCCATTGTGGCAGCCCCGAAATGCCTGCACAAATGGATATTGAAAATTCCCATTGTGGCAGCCCCAAAATTCCACACACAGACACAAAAACTTCCCATTGTGGCAGCCCCGAAATGCCTGCACAAATGGATATTGAAAATTCCCATCCTGGCAGCCCCAAAATTCCATACGTGGACATAAAAAATTCCCATCCTGGCAGCCCAAAACTCCACAAATGAAAATAAAAAATTCCCATCGTGGCAGTCCTAAAACTCCTCCACAAACGGACACAAAAAATTCCTGCCTGACCCCATCCTGGCAGCCCCAAAATTCCACACACTGACACAAAAAATTCCCATTGTGGCAGCCCCAAAATTCCACACACTGACACAAAAATTCCCATTGTGGCAGCCCCAAAATTCCACACACTGACACAAAAAATTCCCATTGTGGCAGCCCCAAAATTCCACAAACGGACACAAAAAATTCCCATTGTGGCAGCCCCAAAATTCCACAAATGGACACAAAAATTCCCATTGTGGCAGCCCCAAAATTTCACAAATGGACACAAAAAATCCCATTGTGGCAGCCCCAAAATTCCACACACTGACACAAAAATTCCCATTGTGGCAGGCCCATCCTCCTGAAGGCCACAGAAGCATCCCCAGAAGGGTCAGAGATGCCAAAACCCCAGAGCCAGCCCCAAATGCTTCCCTGAGCTTGGGCTGGTGGCCCTGCAGGGATGGGAATCACAGGAATTCTGCACCAAGCAGCTCCAGCCTAGGGAAAATCAGAATTTCCAGAGCTGGAATTCCACAGGGAACTGGGAATGTGCAGCATCAGTAAAATCAGGATGGTTAAGGATCAGTAAAAAAAAAAAGGAGTGATTCAAAAATATCAAAACATGTTACTTCAATAAGAATGAAACATTCCTCCTGATGAATGTTTAAAGTAAAATCACTTCCACATTAGAATAATAAAAGTCAAAACTAAACAAGAACATCCAAACCAAGTGTTTTGACATTATTGAAAGGAAACAAGTTGACATGAATCTTTCACAGCTTTCTCCATCAAATATTATTCATACAGGGGGAAATTTTTTGACAAAACTGCGTTTTCTGAGGGAAAAATGTGGCAGCAGGAATTTTGCAGAGCTCTTTGTGCTGTTTGGCTGAGGGTGGTGGGTGGGAAATTGGGTGAAGAATGAGAAAAAAATCCTCCCTCACACCTCCCCAAATCCAGGCTGCTCCTCCCTGGGAATTCCTGCTCTTGCCTGCCTCATTTCTGACTGAAAATGAGGATTTTTCTGGGGGAAAATGAGGATTTTTTCTGAGGGAAAATGAGGATTTTTCTGAGGGAAAATGAGGATTTTTTCTGGGGGAAAATGAGGATTTTTCTGGGGGAAAATGAGGATTTTTGGAGCTGCCAGCAAGTCAAACTCTGATTTCAGGAAGGGGTAGCCACAGGGTGAAGGATTTGTGAGACTGAGGAAACCCCACAAATGTCACCCCCAGTCAGGAAACACCCAAGAAAACATTTTACCTCACACAGAGGATTTTGTACTTAAACGAACTTGCTTAATTAATTAATTAAAGCTAATGGTGTCAGGTAGGAATTTGGAGGAATCAAGACCAGGGTGGTTCTGTTGCCTTTTAGTTTTTGCCTCCAAGAATGAATAAAAATGATCCCATTTTTATCTCATTCCAGCCCAAAGGATTTTACCTCACACACAGGATTTTGTACTTAAATGACCTTGGCTTAATTAATTAAAGCCAATGGTGTCAGGTAGGAATTTCAAGGAGGGTGTTTCCATTGTCTTTTAGTTTTTGCCTCCAAGAATGAACAAAAATGATCCCATTTTTATCCCATTCCAACCCAGAGGATTCTCTGGTTCTGACCCCACGGAAGGGGTGGAACAGGATGGGCTTTAAACTCCTTCCAACCCAAACCAGTCTGGGATTCCTGAAGGAGAAAAAAGGGGATCTAAAGAGGAAAACACCCTGAAAAATATTTTACTTCACACAAAGGATTTTGTACTTAAAGAACTTGCTTAATTAATTAATTAAAGCTAATGGTGTCAGGTAAGAATATGGAGGAATCAAGACCAGGGTGGTTCTGTTGCCTTTTAGTTTTTCCTTCCAAGAATGAATGAAAATGATCCCATTTTTATCTCATTCCAGCCCAAAGGATTTTACCTCACACACAGGATTTTGTACTTAAATGACCTTGGCTTAATTAATTACAGCCAATGGTGTCAGGTAGGAATTTGGAGGAGAGTGTTTCCATTGTCTTTTAGTTTTTGCCTCCAAGAATGAACAAAAATGATCCCATTTTTCTCCCATTTCAACCCAAAGAATTCTCTGGTTCTGACCCCATGGAAGGGGTGGAACAGGATGGGCTTTAAACTCCTTCCAACCCAAACCAGTCTGGGATTCCTGAAGGAGAAAAAAAGGGATCTAAAGAGGAAACACAACAAGGAGGGGCTGAATTAAAAGGAAAATTGGCATAAGAGCTGCAGGAAGCAGCAGCTCATCCCAGCAAAGTTTAAAAAAAAAAAATTAAAAAAATCCTTATTTCTTCTGCTGAAGAACTGGAGTTTATTCCAAGCAAGAGCACAAAAGTAAATCAATTGTATCAATTCCTGCGGTAAGATGAAAAAGTCTGATGAAAAGCACAAAGGGCAGGGGAGGAAATCTCCAGCTCCAGCCCTGCAGAGCTCCTAAGCCTCTTTAGCACCGTGGGGCTGAATTCCAGCTCTCCACAGCCAAAGCCTTGCTCAGCACTCCCCTGACAATAAACAGCTTTTAATCATCCCCTGCCTGCAGCAGGGGGCTCAGACCTGACTCAGCTCCTTCCCAATTCCAGCAGAAATCCAAATTAAATTAGTGTGGGAGCGCCCATAAATCTGGTTTTAATTTGAAATTCTGGCTTTCTATTAAAACAATGCAGCACTGAATTACAATTTGGCTTTGTTCTGGTTTTTGGTGGGGTTTTTTTGTGATGTTTCTGTTCTTACCACGGGAATTTATAAAATTCATTTACTTTTATGCTATTGCTTGGCATAAACTCAGGTTCATCAGTAGAAGAAATAAGGTTTTGGTGGTTTGTTTTTTTTTTTTGGAGTCCAAATAGGGGAATATCCCTCCAAAAGAAGAAATTATGGGAGTCTGGATCCTCTTTAATCAATCCTCAATTTCTCAGGAACTTCTGAAAAATGTGGCCTGAAGGAATCCTTTATCCCAGCTGTTACAATGGGCTGGGAATTCTGCAGGAATATCCTGATGGATGTGGAAGGCACCAGCTCCAGGGGAAGGAGTTTTCCCAATAAATAACCCAGGATAAAAGGAAAAAAGGGAGAAGAGGAGCCCCAGGATCCCCAAAATTTCAGCATCACTCAGTTCTGTGCAGGGGGGAGGAAGGAAAGGATTCTCCAGGAAAGTGGAGCTTAATCCAAACTCCTTCTGCCAAGCACTGGAGATGCAGAAATATTGTTCATTAAATGAAAAAAAAAATCTGTTCAGGAGGATAAAAGTTGGGGTTGGAGATTTGGGAGTGATCCTGGGGAACATCAAGGAGCCAGAGCTGAACTGAGACCCAACTGATTTACAAAGGCTGCAAAGTTTCATTATTTAAAATYAATAAATTTTAAATAAAATTGTATATAATAAATTTTACATAAAACTTCAAAATAAAAATAAATGYGCATTTGGGGCTGGAAAATCCAGAGCTGAATGCTCCTCTTGGGCACTTCCAGCACCTCTCAGGGAGATTTTCCCTCACAATTCCCCTATTTTTGACAACACCTGTGACAACAGCAAACACACAAAGCTTAGGCCAGACTTGAGCATTCACATTTTGCTGCATTCTGGGAGTTTCTTTGAAAAAATCCCAATATTAACTTTTATCAACTTTGATTTCACCTGAGACAGCCCAGTTCAAAGCAGCTGACCCCAGAGATCTGCTGGAACCACGGATTCCCCATCCCATCCCCTCCCACAGGCACAATCTGTTGCTGCCAGCTGAAATTCCCATTTTTTTTTTCCCAACAAAACCCCTGAAATGGCAACGGGACAGCCCCTAACCAGCCAGCTTGGATGGGAAAGGAAACTTTTAAGGAAAAAAAAAATAAAAAACCAAACCTGCAGAATTTTGATTTATTTAGAGGAGCTCCCTTTTCTCCCCAGCCCCTGCACTCAGCTGGTCCCTGGAGCTTTGGGAAAAGGGGAATAGGGAAGGGAGGAGCCTGGGCTACCTTCATAGGTGGCTTTGAAGCCCAGCAGGTTGCTGACACTGTCGGTCTGGAAGAGGAGCCACATCTGGTGCTGGGTGCTGACAATGAGGTCAGGGACTGTGGTGCCTGTCAGGCTGCAGAAATAAATAAGAAAAACAAATTAAAATAATATAATATATAAAAATTAGTTAAAATAATATAATATATAAAAATTAGTTAAAATAATATAATATATAAAAATTAGTTACAATAATAATTATTTAAAATATTATGTATTTATATTAATTATATATTGTTAAATTATACCGTTATTAAATTATAAATTATATTAATAAAATATTGTTAGAATTATAAAATTGATAAAAATAATATTATAATATAACAAAGACATAATATATTAAACTATGATATGATTAAATTATATATTATATTATTTAAAATAAAGTATAATATAATATAAAATAATATAAAATATATAACACATAATAAAATAAAATTATAAAAATAATTAAATTTATATAATAATATAAATGAAAACACAGTTATATAATAGATAATAATATGATAATATAGTAAAGATATAATATAAATACATAATATAATGTAAAATATTATATAATTATAAATAATATATAAATATTGTATTATTATAAAAATATAATACATAATAATATAATAAAAGCAGCCTCAAAGTGGCCTCAGATTCATCGCCCTCAAATAAAGGACTCTGCAGGAGAAGGAAAGGCCAAACTAATTAAGAATCACCCCAAAAAATGGGAGATTTTCGAGCCTGGTGAGTGTGCCACAACCCAACCTGCTGGACAGACCTCAGCAGGTCACAGATAAGGAAAAATAAAGAACTTTGAGAAGGAGAACCAAGGAATTCTGACTTCTTCTTGGGTCT
>JACDOX010000482.1:0-44714 GCA_014549065.1 Cardinalis cardinalis
GCCTCGCTTCGTAATTGCTGTCTCGCGCCTCTCCTCTTCAGCCCTCTCAGGGACTCCTCTCCCTGCCGAGACGCAGGGAAGGTCCCTGGCAGCCAGCCGCTTCCCCAGCCGCCTCCATGGAGCCAGTGCTGTAGAAGGCAAGGGGCTGGCCCGACCAGGCTGTGAGCTGCGGAGCACTTGTGGCCGCTAGCCGGGGTCAGATGCCCGCGCAGCAGCACTTGAAAGCTAGAAGGTGATTGTAATTCTCTTTTAGTTTTGTTGGTGTTGCAGGCACTTTGCCTATTCCCATAATATGAAATTCCCATTGCAAAAAACAGACTTAGCATTGACCTTTGAAACCCATCTCTGGGATCTCTAGAGATCTCTGTTTCTTGGTGGTCCTTTGTCCTCAATGCAACAGAATTGCAAAGATTAGCCACTGTATTGCCTAAATCAGCCAGAAGAAGTGCCTGTTGCTAGAATAGGCTGGCTGTAAATCTAGCCTCTAAGAGTCATAAAGTATTTATTATTGCTTGTCACTTCCATGAGCTTGTTTCTGGGACAAGCTACAAGGTCACATCATGTTTACATGGGGTCCTAGTCATAAGAGGCATGCTCAAATATTTTTCTTTGTCACTAGTAATATGCATTCACCTCAAGTGAGGCCTCAGTTACCATCTGAGTGTGGTGTGTGTTAGCAAATCCAATTCTATTAATTAAGTTGCTTTTTGCTTCAGTTAATGTTTGATTTTATATATATATATATAAATGCCAGGAATGGCCTCAAGTTATATTCATTTTAGCTAAATTTCAGGGTCCCTTTGGGGGTGAAATTCTGCAATTTTGCAAAGGAAAGTTACGGAAGTTACTCCTTATGCAAGTAGAAGTAGCTGTGAACCAGCAGGTACAGAGAACAGTGCCATGTGTGTATGTCCGGCATGGAGCTGCCCTTTCTTGAGCGAATTCAAGGGAGAGGTAACGGTAATTCTTTGTGTGTAAATAGCATAAATACCAGTGTAGTAAAGAACTCCACTTGCATGAACATATGTACAGAGGGAATCTGCAGCCTTAGGCAGTGTGAAAAACGCCATTCACTTTTGTTAAAATTTTAGAAGTTTTGTAGTAATAAAAATAGTAATAAAAATTAGGACAATAAGAGAGAATAAAAAAGTAAAGAATTACGGACATCTGTGTGCTTGGCACTCTGCCACAAAGCACATCTTGCTAACAAAGAATTACCCCTTAAAAGCAATAGCCTATTGCATATTCATATATCTCATACATGATTCAAACCTTCCTGTCACACTAGGGTGTTTCTGCTTAATTTTAACTTCCCCCCTCATCTTGAAAATCAATCTTCTTGGTTCCTCGAAGTCTGAGCTTTCCTGATAAGGAGGTGATACTTCTTCTCTTGGGATCTTGGCGTCTGTTGCTGTTATCTCTATCCAGTTAGGATAATGTGAAGAATTTCTTGGTTTTCCTTTCCATTCCTTGAGCTAGTAACAAAAAGTATCTTGCATCACATACTTTCTATTTTAATATTATGCTATAGCCTAAAACCTATATTTACCACGCTACTTAAAAGAGATTAATACAGCATAACTTTCCAACATAACACATATAGGATTAATTTTAATATTTGCGAAGAGCCAATATTGTAATACGTATCTATAACAAGCAGCATCTAAGCTGTGAGTTTAGGGATCATCTTTGCATCTCTGGTGCTGTGCTGAGAAACTAACAGGTGCAAACCTCTCGGTTTTGGCTTCCTTACTGTGCAGCCGCTTTGCACGTGGCTGCTTATGGGTGTTAGCCTCACTCTTCTGCCGGCAGCCACGCCAAGCCGTCCCGGAGAGAGGTAAATGCTCTTGTTCCAGGAGCTGCAACTTCTAGCCTTGCACTTAAGCTCAAAGCCGCTGGGATACAGGGAGGAAAGACAAGCCATGCAGGGCCCTAGGGGTGGCGGCACTCTCCCGACCTGAAGATCCCCCATCCCCCTCCCAAGCCTTCCGAACGAGGCAGTCAGACTGCCACGGGGAGATGGCGCCAGGTAGCAGGCCACAGGAGGGGGCTGGTGTCGCCGCTTCAGGGTGAGGGGCAGCAAGGCACGGCTTGGCTGCCTCGTACCCCCCCGCCCCAAGCCGGGAGCAGTGCCACGCGCCTCTTCCCCGCCTCCTCTTCAGCCTTGATCGAGACACTGGAGGCTTCTCACGGCGGGAGGAAGCAGAGGAAATAAAAACAAGTGTGTGCGGCGCTGGGGGAAGGGGATCCCTGCTCCCGCTCCTCGGCCGAGCCGCCGTGTCCTGTCGCGGAGCCGGGAAAACGAGGTAAACTTTGTCGGCCGTCGTGATCCACGGGAATGAGAACGCGCCGGCCGGTGCGGCGGCGCGGGGCTTTGTTCCAGGTGGGGCGGAGGAGATTCGGCGGCGGGGAGGGGAGGGAGGCCCTTCGGCGGGCCGCGGGGCCGTCGCGGTGGGGATTGAGGGGATGTGGGGCCCCCACAGTCGGCGCTACCGGGTGCCAGGGCTCCGCGCTCGCCCCGGAGCGTGTTAGGGCGGGAAGGGCGCAGTTGCCGGTGGTGGGGCCGGGCGGGGGTTCGGGCAGTCTAGAGGGATTGGGAGCGCCGTCCACTGGGACAGTGTTCGGGAATTCATATTACCAGGAGGGTGGAGGTGGTAGAGCGCTGCCGCAGGGAAGGCAGGATGGCGCCGGGGCTGGGAGGGCCGTGCCGTCCGAAGGCAGGCTCTGGCCGAGGGAGCGGGAAGGCGCTCCCGTATCTTTGTAGTCGCGCTAGCTCTCTCTTCATGCTGGGCAACTTAGTGGCCGGGCACTCGCTTCTCTCTTAGAAAGTTACTTCAGCCTGTGGGTTTGTCAGGCAGGGAGACTCCCGGTCTGGGGCTGAGGTGCGTCCGCCAGCGGGGAGGCCCCCCTCCCCACGCCGCTTAACTTGTCGTCCACAGACAGCCCTTGCTAAGGCTGCCCTGGGCCTCAGCACATCTGCTGGTGTGTGCGATAAATGTTGCTGGTTTTGGTACCCACCAAGATCTCTCCCGATGCCCAGCTCTTCTGAACTGTTGGCAGTGTCTTGCCATTACTGGCTAAAACTTCCAGATGCTTGAAGCCTTCTGATCACTTTCTTAGATAAATGATCCTTACTGAGGATCGATATTCAGAACCTTTTTATGTCTTCTCACAAACGTCCAGGTCTTGAGCAGCTTAGTGCAGAGTAGTGCAGGGTAGGCGGCTCAGGCTCCACAGCTGTGATCCTCCATGTCGGGTGGTCTCTAGGGAGTTGCACCTTAACCAAGAGTCACATTTACAAGTCTAGGATTAGGTGAGAAGGTAAGAACTACAGTATTTTCTGTAACTTGAATTTTTTATTTCGGAATGCTGCTTAAATGTTGAACAGAGTGGGTTTTTTCTCTCTCTCTCTCTCTCTCTCTCTTTTTTTTTTTTAATGCTGAGAAGTACCTGGTGGTAATCATTACATTTGTAATCAGTGTTTACTTTCTACAAGGTATGAAATGAAACAGAAGTAAAAACTATAAGGACTTAAGGACTTTGGGACTATTTTATGTGATATTTGATAGGAAATTTCTGTATGCTGGTCAACTTCAACTGATTACAGATGTCTTAAGCTGGCTAATTTTTAAAAGAAACAAYTACAGTTAGTCTAGGCTAAGCAGGACTTTAGCATAAACGAATGAGATTTTTGATGAGGTTGAAGCTGTGAAAGAGAACCTCAGGAAGTAGTGAACCTCTTGAAACCTAGGTTCTAYTGAACCTAGAAGAGAACCTATTGAAAGTAGTGGGTTTTTCTTCCTACGTAGGCAGAATAGGCTTTTTTTTTGTGTAACTAAATCGATTACTTCTAATAACTCATGTTTATTGGAAGTTTTAATTAGTCACGTAATTTGTTGGAAGTACATGTGCTCATGAATTAGTGGTGCATTACCAGGAGTTTTCTATGATTTAAGTTAAAACATTCTATTTCAGTTTAGATTGTGCATGTGCCCCAGGGAATCATTATTTAGGGAAGGCAGTGGCCACAAGTAGTTTAATCCGTGTTCCTTGCAATCTCTGATTTAATCCCAAAGTACCTTTCTGCTGGTCACACTTTGTTTTACTAAAACAGCTGTGATATTTTTGGATATCATCACCATTGGCATTACCTTCTTTGGCCTGCTCTTATTTTCTGGTCATTCAGAAAATATTTCTATCTCAAACACAGAACCCACAACAGGGATCTTTTTCATTCTCTCTCTGGGCTTCTTGCCAGGGAGGCATGTTAGTCCATTCCTCTGGGTTATCTGCCTCTTTGACTATAACTTCTATAGCGAGCAGATCACAAGATACCACTGAGATAGAGATATAATAAGGCAGAATATTGGAAAAATACAACAATTTCTTTTTGCATAGAAGAAGCTGATGAGGAGTCTCTTAATCTCTTTTGCCTGACTTCCCTTCTCTGGAAGTGACCATAATGACAGAGAATGTTTGTATTTTTGAGAGATGGATGGCACTTATTTGGATAAAACCTTGTTAGTATAATTACCTACGTGTCTCCTAAATATACTCTTTAACAAAAAGAGAGATGATAACTAAAATAGAGTAGTTCTGAAATCGCAGAACCGGTTTAATGAAGGAGAACCAATATAAGGAAATTATTTTAGAAGTCAGTAAAAATGCTATAGAAACTTAATAATTGGTTAGCATTTAATTTTAGGGCTTACAGTTACATATTATTCCTGGTGAGAATTTCTAGTGGTGTTTTCTGGCTGCCAGTTGAAGACCGGGATTATTAACTCATTTGCATTTTGGAAGGATCTTGGCTCAAATACAGGACTGAAAGTAACCAGAAGTTACCATGTCATAATGAGAGTCTGTGTATCAGCTACACACTTGACCTATTGATGAAGAGTCTCTTTGAAAATACCTGTTGATGGAGATTCTCCAGCTGTGAAGGAAGATGTGTGAATGGAGAAGTGGGAGACAGGTAGTGAATGATTCAGCTTTTTGGTTTTGCTTCTTTTTTTTTTTTTTTTTGAGTTTTGTTTTGGCTGGGCTGGGTTTTGTATCTTTTGTTCTGTTATTTCTCCTGGTCTTAGTACCTTTGTGGGTGAAAGGTGAGAAGCAAACCAAGTGACTGGATACCCTCTCTAAAAGTTAAGTTTGGTTCTGCTTAGTTATTTCTTACACAGCAGGCCTGTAACAGGGATTTGTATGTAAGTATTTGCAGGTGTTTGGCAGCAAATTATTTTAGTGAGGGGTAGGGAAAGCAAGCATCTGGGAAATATCAAAGCTGTTAAAGATTTTGGCAGGCCAATGTCCCCAAGCCTGCCATTTGATGGTGAATAAAAACTGAGTTTCAGAGAAACAGCCTACAATATGATGTTTTACAGCTAGGGGTAGAGCAGGCTGCTGTTTCTGATAAAAGACATACAATATCAGCAGTTTGTTAAAAATTACATTTCAATTGCAAACACAACAGGAAAGCCCACCAGGTAAACAAAACTTAGCACATATTTTCAGAAAATCGGACGTTCCCAGAAGTACACAATACCCACAAAGATATTCTTTATAGCTGCTATTTCCAGGACACAGACTGTTAGAAAAGTATCCTGTAACAAGTCACTATCACCCTGAGGTACACCTGAGGTTTTCTTACATTTATGGTAGTGTGAAGGAGTCTGCAGTGACAATGGTAATACACTTAATGTGTGTAAGTGCCCCCACACCCTTTTTTCCCCACTTGATTTGTTAGTCTTCTGTACTGATGTATTTCACAATGTAACTGTGCTTTTAAAGTTGCTTTTTTCACAGTTTAAGAATATAACTGGATTTCTGTACTCAGGACTTGTTAACTTCTGGAAAAGAGTATAGCTTTTCTGTGCTTGATATATTAAGCCAGAATTTTCATAATCTGCAGGGTCTGTTGTAGCGATCTGCCAGTGACAGGAAATTAACATTGCCTTGCTTCACAAGGATTAGGTGTCCACCTTTCTTTTTTCTTTTGCTCACTACTCCCTCACTCATCTTGCCTACCTCACCATGCTACTATGTAATTACTCTGCAGGTACAGACCTTTGTGATAACAGAATTGAGATAATGAATTGCTTGAGGCATAAGGTGGCAGATTGATATGCAGCAGTGTAATGGACAGATGTGTTGATGCAGCCTGCTTTCAGTGTACATCCACTGGAAAGGACCTGAATAACTTAGGCAGCCTCAGAGACAGAGGAAGGGAAGATGCTGTTATATCTTTGTAGCTCCATGAGCTTCACAGACACTCTCTTAGCTTTGGGGATGGCAGAAAGCGGATGTGAATCCATTTAGGAATGTATTTATTTGTGATTTGGGGAATAATAAAAAGAATGGTGGTGTTTGGAGAACAGTCTATTAGGTTTTATATGTTCAGGAGAAACCTCTAGGACTTAGCTTTTTAACTTTTGGTCTTGCATTAATTTACTGAAAAAACAAAACTTTGGTGGTGATATCTTTTAAGCCTTAACTGTGAATCAAACAAAAAGCAGGGTAGAGGGCATCTTTTTTCCTCCCAACTTGGTCAAATCTATATGCTTGCAGATGGAGTGAAAAGGTGATTGTAGACATCTGATTTTACTTTTAATTAAAATGCTATATTATGTTTTTTCTTGCAGGATAGTTTTAGTTGGGGAAACTGTGGAATCCTGTGATGTGAGTTCGAGCTTTTTTCAATTCAAGGAAGAATGTACATTAGACCATATATAAAATTTTCAATGTGCTATACTACCTTGTGTACCTTGCATACAGTATCTCAGACTAAATGCTTTGTAAGCACATTATCATTGATCAGTAGAAGAATTGTGTTTACAATTCTTTTGTAAATACAAAAGAAAACTGTCTTTTTAGTTGAAGTAAAATGAGTGGCCTCTCTTTTTCAATAGGTCTTTCTGTACTTGTTCTTTTTTTGCAGCTAGTACTACTAAAATTCTTTTGAGGAGATAAGGTAAAAAGAAATTGCTAGTATCTAATTTGATGAGGGATACTTATATTTGTGTAATATTGCCTTGTTGTATACCAGGGTCTCTGCTGAAATATTTTCTCTATCAGTGTTTCTTTGTTGCACCTCTTATCTTTTGGCAGACAAAAATGTCAGGTTTTTGCAAGGCTTCTTGGTTGCCAAAATAGGACATTTTTACATCCTAATCATCTTTATTCATCTCAGTTAGTGCATTTTGGGGGCTTTTTTTGTGCACTCAGGTTTCTATATCTCTTGGTTTAGTGATTCAGCAAGTTGCTGCAGTTGAAAGTGACCCAGAGAACACTTTGATCTGGCTTGCCACCTGTTCTCTGGAGGGGATGAAGAAGGCCCAGAGAGCTGTGTTCTGCATTCTGCACCTTCTTTCGTGCTGCTGGTCAGTGTCAGGATGCTGCTGTTGCTTCTTGTCCTTGCCTAAGTGAGTGCATCCTCCTTCTCCAGTCCTCTGGCAGCAATAGTGTCAGTAGCTCAATCCTCTGATACACTGAGGTTTTTTCCTRTTTCAGGGCTGTGGCTGTGTTTGTAGTGGTTAGCAGAGATAGCTTGCTGCTGTTAGGTAAGTTGGTAGTTTAGCAACATAGGGGGAATTGAGGGCAACCCACTGTGAAGAAGGGGGATAAAACTGGTGTTGGAATCTGAGACTAGATCGTTGTGGTAAATAATCCACTATTCAGAGAGCCAAGAAAAGACAGATACTACAGCTCTGTGTTCGGGGTGCTTATGTGCAATCTGGAAGAAAAGGTGAGAAGGAGCTTGAAGGTGAGCCTTCCACATCAGAGGACAGTGTACTGGCTTATAGGTCTTCCAGTATGCCTTTTAGTATGCTATACATGCAGATTATCCCCTTCCTGCTTCAGTGCTTTAGTATGAAGAGCAATTGCTGTAACAGGAGAGACTGAGGTGTGCTCAGGTCAGGCATTCCTGACTGTTTTATACCAACCGCAAGCTAGTGGATTGCTCCATTAGAGGTTTCTTCCAGAGATGGATGGTTTGTAATGCCTAGCTTTCGCAGTGTTAGATTCTGTACCGCACTGTGAGCAACCTTGTCTTCTGCCTCTCATGGAGCTAGTGAAGAGGGAGACATGATCTGTGTTCCACACATCCTGGTATGACTTTTACCCTAATTGTAAATGAGTTAGTCATGGAAATACAGCTTTTGTGCATGCAAGCTTTTGATGAATGGATGATAGTGACTTGTTACAGGATACTTTTCTAACAGTCTGTGTCCTGGAAATAGTAGCTATAAAGAATATCTTTGTGGGTATTGTATACTTCTGGGAATGTCTGATTTTCTGAAAATATGTGCTAGGTTTTGTTTACCTGGTGGGCTTTCCTGTTGTGTTTGCAATTGAAATGTAATTTTAAACAAATTGTTAATATTGTATGTCTGCCAGGTTGATGGGTGATTTGCTATTTTTTAATTTATTATATATATATGAAGAAACTTTAGCTGCTTGGATTTTGGTAACAAACTGTTCCCTCTGGCTTTGATGAATGTGTTGTTACCTGATTATAGCTAATAAACACATAGACTGTTGTGGTGGTCAAGAAACGAGAACATAGGTCTATGATTTAATGAATTGCTGTTGATTTTAGTATGTAATCAATTTAATTTGTGCTTGAAAAACCTCTGAAAACACTTCCTTTAAGAACACAAAGTATTTCACTAAGTTAGAAATAAGTAATTCCTGAGGCATGTAATCTTTTTTTCCAGTCATTCAGTTATTCTTGCRGTTATCAGCCACACTCAGTCTTTAGGACTAGTTTTATTTTCAGTTGAGATGGATTTGATTTGGAAGATGAAAAGTCAAGTACAACTATTACTGCAGGTTCTGGGAAAACTGGCATTTCAATAGGTTAGGGTGTTTAAGATCAAACTCTGGGGGAAAATGCAGGAGTTTTTAAAGTAGTAGACTGGATTTTAAGTAATAAATGTTTGGATTAGTACCTGAACCACTGAGATTGTTATTAGCCTGTTTCCTAAAATTTCTGTCTGCTCTCTATTGGTGCTTTGGTCTAGCCCCAATAATGGATTTTTTTTTTACCTGTAAGGTTATAAACTTTTAAAAAACCCCCTGCTATTCTATTATAGCTGCTCTTGCTCTTTGAGTATGGTTTGTGGAAATAAAACTGTCTTTCAAATATCAGCAATATGCATGTTTCAGAAGTGCATCTTCAATCCATAAGTAAATTATAGCACATAAATATGGGCAAGTCTTTACATATTTTCTTTATGACTGTGGAAACAAATGACTGACAATTCTGTGCTTTTTGTAACTTTGCAGGTATTCCCTTTCAGCAGGTATTCAGCAGTGGCCTTGCTGCAGTTGATACCAGCTGTTCTGTTATTTTGAGGGCTTATTGTATTTGAGAGCTTTTTGTATTCTGCAGTGTTTTATGGATGCTAGTATTCTTTTTGTCTAATTTCTTTCTGTCGTATATACTGTGGTTATATAAAATATTTTGGTGCTGCCCTTCTGCTCCTTTACCTGCCTGCCTTCCAAAAGTATATTTAAATGTGAAAGCTTGAATCTTATGTTAAGATTTGTCTGTCTATATTAAATTACGTATGTTTCAAGACACTTAATGATGGGCCAGAGGAGGAATTAGTTTTAGTTCTGGCTTGACACTTAATATTCTTCTATAGTGTTCTTGCCTTTTAAAGCTTAAAAATTCTGCCTTTTCAGTCTAATATTGTGCTTTGACTTCTGTACTGCTTTCTGGAATGTGCTTAACTTGTGATATTTTTCTCCCCCCCTCCCCCACCCCCAGCCTTGGTAAGCGCTGGACTTTTCTCCAAGGAGTAGCTTTCCTGAAGCACAATAGTTTTATTGTTAGCATTGATAAAATGCATCATAAGATTTATAGTTCCATCTAGGAAATGAACCTCTAGAGGAGTTATGCCAGAAGCCAGTTACAACTCCATTCCCCAGTGCAAGAGTAGTGTGTCAAAATCTTTTAGCTTTTGCGGGGAGTATTCTTTTGTTTAATACCTGCTATGCAGAGGTAATTTGAAGAAAACAAATTTGAAAAAATTGCAGTTTTAACTTTTTAATTCTATGTCATTAAAACACTTTGACTGTTCCCTGTGTGTATACATGCTGTTACTCTATTTTATTTTGAAATGCAGATGCTCATTCTACCCTGAAAAGAGAATAGCTGTTCTCCTTGTATGTTAGGGTAATAAAGTGTATTAACAAGCTGGCCTTTACCAAAAGCTAGAGACATAATGAGGCATTCCAGCTTTCATTATGGTCTGCAGGAGATAATATGCCTCTTACCAAGAAAGAGGATTTGGTGGCTAATTGGGAAAAGAGTGGCTGTGCTCAGCTGTGACATCTTGAATCTACAAGTACAGAACAGTATTTCTGAGGAAAACAAGGACTGAAGCATTGATTCTCAGTCTAGCTTGACTGTAGATTCAAAATGGTCAATCATCATGTGGTGCAAGATCACGTGTTGCTAGAAGGAACTGATAAATAATCAGAAGAATCTTTGAGAATTGTTTTCTAATGGCTTGTGCCTATTTGTGAAGAAGGCAGCCCCTATTTGAATTAACACTTCATATAAGAGATCCAGTTGTCCTGGTTAGTGCCTTTAGCTGTGTGCTTTCAAGTGAGACTGTGTCCCCTGCAGGTGTGAGATTTTGTGAAAACATAGTTATTCTGCTTAATGTAGAAAACTTGGTTTGGCTGAGCTGGACTGAAATGTAAATAAAACCATATTGGTTGTGCATGGCCTGGTTTTTGGTAGTGGGGGGGTCACAGAGGTGGCTTCTGTGAGAAGCTGCTAGAAGTTTCCACCATATCCAGCAGAGACAATCCCTAATAGGTCTGAAGATGGACATGCCTCTAGCCAAAGCAGGACCAATTAAAAATTATGGTAATGCCTTTGTGAGAACATATTAGAGAAGAAAATCAAAACAAAGTGGGCATGGTGTTTTTCTATCCAGAGAAGAGGAGGAGGAGGTAAGAACATGTGAGGGAAACAACGTGGAGACACCAAGGTAGTGAAGAAGGAGGGGGAAGAGATGCTGCAGGTGCCAGAGCCAAGATACCTCTGCAGGCTGTGGTGACTGATGACCATGGTGAAGGAGCTGTAGCCCTGCAGCCCATGGGGATCCACGGGGGATGCAGAGATCTGCAGCCCATGGGGGAGGTGCTCATGCTGGAGTGGGTGGATGCTTGGAAGAAGCTGTGATCCAGTGGGAAACCCAATGGAGAGAGGGGGTCCCTGCTTCCAGGCTGGAGCAGCCTGTCCTTGGAGGACTGCACCCTGTGGAAGACTCACCGATGCTGCAGCAGTTCTGGGAGGACTCTTTGTTCTGGGAGGGACTTACGTTGCAGTGGTTTTGGGAATGCTGCTGCTCATGAGATTGGAACCACATTGGAGAAGTTAACGGAGAACTGTGTCCTGTGGGAAGGAGCCCCACGGTCTCACAGTTGAAGGACTTCTCTCCCTGAGCAGTGGAAGAAGATCTGGGGTGATGAACTGACCAAAACTCTGCCCCTTGTCTCCATGCACTGTCGGTGGGAAGGAGGGAGGCATTGGGTGGAAAAAAAGTGGTATTAAGGGCTTATTTTACTTCTCTTTATCCTCCTCTGATTTTATTAATAATAAATTTACTTTGTACCTCTAAATTGAGCCTGTTTTGCCCTTGGAGTGTCTTCTTCCAGTCCTTACTTCATGAACCCTTTGCCCAGCTGTAGGAGGGTGAGTGGGTGCCTTTCATGGGTGCCTGGCGTTTGGCCAGTGTCAAACCACGACAGTATTCTGGGTAATCATTCTAATTTCAAAGACTTTATTGCTCTGGGAGGGACAGGAGGGATATAGTATGTGTGAATGGGAGGTGGTGAACATTCCTGAAGGGGATTAGTTTTGAGGTGACTTAGATGCTTTGATCTTTGCCATCTGCAGGCTGGCTTGTTTTAGCTTGCTAATATAGGGATAGCAAATTCCCGCCTTCCTTTTATGTTTGAAAAATTGCTTATAGCCCACACATGACTCTGTAACTGGGGAAGGGTTGTTCATTCTTGCCTGCTGGAAGACATTTCTCTGTCTGCTGACATGGAGTTCCAGACTAGATGGAAAGAATGCAAGAAGAATGTAGATGGGAAGCAAGGCTGCACAACTCCTAAGCTACAACTCTTGAAGAAATTGACGTGAATTGTCCAGAACAACATCATGTGTTCTGCAGGATGAGGGAAGTAAAATTGCTCAGTAGCACTCTGAGCCTCCTCTGTAGTATTTGGTTACTGTGTAGAAACTTTAGTGAATGTAGGAAAATTTTGTTTATTGACAATCCACAATAGTTCACTCTCATGAATATGTTTTTCTTGTTTATTTCAACCTCAGACCTCTTAAATGTGGGTAGAAGGGATCATATACATGGCCAAGGGGCTGGTGATTGCAAATTTTATGCTCTGCTTCTCAACCAAACATCTTAAAGACTGTTAAGCTTGTTCTCTGTTGAACTTGTATTGCCCTGCCTCCTCTTAAGTTGCTCTTTTTTAAGTCAAGATTTTCCAAAAGAATGAGGATTTTCTTTGCATTGAATTATTTCAGAATTCTGCTTGGGTGCTTATCCTGCAGGTAAGATAGCACTTGTCAGGTTACAGAGAGATTTAATCCCTTACCTCTTCCCCACACCAGAAGACATTTTCAAAAGTTTTTTATGTGTGCATGTGTCATTTGGAACTTGTCTCTCTGCGGGTATTTATTTCTTAAGGTAGAAACTAGCAGCATGTGAGTCAGAGTCCTGGCATAAGCTTATAGGGTTTTTTTTAGTGGAATTTTCCCCCAGTGTTGCTTCTACATTCAAAGATTTTAGGAGTTTGCTTTGGATTGGGATAACTCTTTGATTATTTTAAGATCTCTCAGAATTTTGTTCAGAAATGTGTTTGATAAAGGCCGTTTTCTAGGATGAATAAATGTAGTCTGTCCAGCTTTGGTTAGATGATTTACCTTGATGCTTTTGTAGTTTGTGGCTCATTCTAGGTGCATTAGGTCCTAAGGAAAGAATGTTAAGCACTCTTCTCACCCACTTCACAGAGGTCTTTTTAGAAGAAACCAGGGGCAGTTGAAACCTCCGGAGACAGGTTGGAGTCTCAGGTTCACATGGTGGACTGTGGTGTGTTAGGTTACTCAAGGTGGTGAAAGAATAACTGGAAAGCAAAAAGGTGGACAATTAATTGCAGGTAGGGGAAGGTGACAGCTACAGTCAGTGTAATAACAGGCTGTGAATTGAACTTTAGCTGAACTGAACATTAGTTTGCACAGCTGTCTGGCATTTTGTTTTCCTCTACACATTTCCCCCTGTGCCGCCACCCTTCCTTTTGCCCCTGTAAAAAAATTCAGACCAAGTGGGATCTGATACAGATGTGAAACAAAGTGTTGCCTTCATCTCTCTTAATAACATTGGGAAGCTTTTTCAGATGCTTTGGTAAACATTTTTATTTCTCACTTAACTGCTTTTTTGATGTACAGAGGGGAAATGGATATGCTTAGAGCATACCTATGTGGCTGTCTAGGGGTTAAGTGCTATTTAAATTGTTTTAGTGAGGGGAAAAAGATTTCTAATTCTAGTGAAGTATTTTTGGAATTTGCCCTGTCAGTTAGTAATATTTCAGTAATTGAAGCAACCCTTTATTTAAAACAGGCTCAAAACAATTCATCTGGAGAATTGGCTCGTGGGCAAACTGAGGTACGTTCATTCATCAGTGATTCAACATGTTTTATATGCTGATGTTTCTGAAGTAATGCTTTTAACTTGGAAGAATGTAATCACATCTGTGCATTCCTTGTGGTTTCTCTACTGCTGAGGGCTGCATCTTATAAAAAATTTTACTGCCTTACAATCTTGTGTGTAGTGAAAATTAATGAACAAAACAAGCAAATAGTCATAGGCTCTCTTTGGCTGTTAGTATCAGGTTTGTTTGGCAACATTAAGACATTATAAATCTTTGCTGAAAGAATACTATGAAGAGGCAGGTCTCTCGTTTCCCCTTTCTCTTCCGTATGCTCTTGCTTGGGAGAACAGTGTGTATTCTGACTGTGGTTTGCTTAATATGCTTATATGTGTTTGTAGGAAAGTGAGTTATTGTTTGGAAATTCTGCTTTTGCTATAAGGGAAAGGACAGGACAGGGCCTATGTTGATATACAGCTACAGTTGAAAAATTTTACAAATTTTCCTGCCCTAAACTGCATTATACAAAGAAAGTCACATAATTCTAAAAGGTCAACATACAACTCTTGAGTAGCTAACTCTACACTTGCAGGTGGTGTTTTCCCAGTACTGCAGAATCACTGTTCTTAGTTGCCTAGTGTTGTCAAATGACTTGCTGCTTGTTAAGAAGTCTACTTTGCCAGATAAAAATATTTTGAAAGAGTAAAACCTCTAACTATCTGGCTTTTTGGACTTGGTAGCTTTTTCTGGAAAGATTACCTCTTCTTCATTAATAGATGATTGCAGACGCACCTCAGATTTTGACAAAACAGTATTTGTGCTTTCCCTTCACAACAATTATAAAAATACCAGCCTGCAGATCTGCCTTGTAAACAGACCTGCAAACAAACATGTCCAGGCAATAAAGATGTTTCAGAAGTTGTGGTTGATTTCAACAGCAGTATTGATACACTACATGATATACTCTGTAATAATGAAAATGTTACCAAATAATTGGATGTCAAAACTAACTAAGCCTTTTAAATAAGCATTCAGTGGTCTCACATGTTTTTTGGTATTGATTTCCATGAAATTTCAGATTTTGGCGTAATGGGACTACTGCTTTTGTAAATTGTCAGAACCCAGGAAATTCCTCTGGCTGCCCTAGAGGACTGGAGCCCCTGCCTGGAGGGCTCAGAGACCTTCGCACAGAGTCCAAGACCACTGTGCCTTTGATCTTGACTCCTGGATCAAATTACCACCTTTATATGCAGAATTACAAGTCAAGAGAGTTTAAGTAGAATAATAGTTTGTCATGGGGTGGAAAAATAGATTTTTGAGGTTTTTAGAATGGGGGCTCGGGGTCCCAAGATAGAGGAATTTGGGCATGCCTTGTCCCTTTTCCTTCTTTTTCCTAGCCTCCATGTTCTGAGTGATGCTGGCACTTTTAGATTGGTTTAGAGTAGAAGCTTACTGTCTAACATAGGTGATAGGTATTGAGAAGTTATTGTAAATAATGTACACGTAGTTTTTAGTATAAAAAGATGACACCGCCTCTAGGGTGGTCAGTATGCTTCAACCCGACCTGTCAGACARACTTTGGTGGGTCAGAGAAAGAATTTTATAGATAAGAAACAATAAACAACCTTGAGAATGGGAATAGAAGAGTTCTGACTTCTTCTTTGACTGCCGGGCTGGGAAAAGAGACTTTCTAATGCATCTCGGGGTTACTCTGACCAGCAGAGATTATGAGAGTAAATTGCTGTTATCTAGAAAATTACTTTATTTGAAGAATCTATTCTAGAAGTGCTTTCTGGTTTTGTTTTTTTTTTTTTTTTTTTTTTTTTTTTTTTTTCTGTGGGGCAGAAGGAGTAGTAACTGCTCTGATAATGAAGCCCTCTAAAAGTGCAAGAAAAAGAATCTAACCTGTGATAAAGTAGAAACTATGAAGGCTTTAAAGGAAACTTTTTTTCTGAGAAAAGAGTGAAAAAGCAGAGTACTTTTCCAGTGTACCAATATGAAAGTACCCTTCGTGCTACAGATGTGAATGAAAATCGAAGATCCCTGATGAAGGGATACTGATGAGATTGAAGAGTATTTGATAAAAATAAGGGTTTGTGGAGCTTTGTTGTTGGTAGAAGGAAGAAGTTAGTGTTTCAAGTGGATTCTTTGGGTCTTTGAAAGGATCATGAAAATCAAGTTAGGCATGTGTCTTGATGAGTTTTTCTTTACTTGCTGTGTAAGAGATCCTGATTTTAGTGCCTGAGAAATAACCAGAATAGCTATTTAGAAATTTAAAGTGTGTCCTTTTTTGAGCCAAAAGAAAAGAGCAGGTTAGTTGAGTTAAGCAACAATTGCATTTTATGTCATTTTCTTGATGTAATAGTTTAACTGTTTGTCCTTGGGTGAGTGTCCAGGTTAATCACCTACCGAGCAGGCACTGTATAATAACTCCATAAATGTTTCTTGTGTTTCATTTCCATTTCCACAAGATCTTTAGATCTTGCAGCTGCATGTGATCCTTGTACTTATGCCATTTTACATTATTCTGGTTCATTCATATGGTAGAGGAGAGGAATTAAAGTTCCAAGCCTCAGGCCAGTAGCAACAAATCTTTTCTTGGCTGGATGAGAACATAGAATGGTCCCAGTTGGTTGCAGCCTGCACTTGTCAGTGACCTGAATTGATGAAATTTGTCAAGATGGCTATTTTCTTGTACTCTTGCTAGAGGTAAACATTTGAATGGGAATAGCTAACCGAAAAGGTGGAGACCATTTGGACAGGCAGGCAAGGGTGTTATCCCATCTCCAGCCTGTGACTGAAGTGGCTGTGAAAATGATTATTAATAAGGTGGGATTAAGGTTAACTTAATTAAAATTCTTTTATGTATAAAAATCTGAGGTTCAGCAGAAGTAGGTATAATTATTGTTATTGGCTTGCCATTGATGCATTCTTTTACCATAGCATTGTACGCTTTGCTGCTAAATAYTTCTTTCATTTACTGTCTCAAATAGAGGTAAGGTTGAACCTGATATGGCAAGTGCTTTCCCCTTCATGTCTGCCAAAGCCTGAATAGCCTACTTTCCATAGTACTGATTCAAGTACCAGAGTGTAAAGGATGATTAGAGCTGGAAGCAGTGTGCAGATTGGAAGAAGAGCCTTATTTTGCTGTTTGTCACAGGAAGCAATGTGTCTGTTAMCATCAGGTGAACACTGATTCCTCCTTAGCATTTTTAAAAATTGTTGTTCATCATGAAAATGTTGTTGTAATATAAATGACAGTTTTAACCAGGAAGTTTTGACACTAATGCTTGCTGTTTTTTGTTTTTTGTTTTTTTTTNTGTGTGTGTCATTCAGGTTCTTTAGTAAAAATACAAACCTACCTAGTACCTGCATTATGTCAAAGTTTCCTCTGATTTGTTTAAGTGGTGGGTGTGGATTCTATATGTTATCTGTGGTTAGTAACAATAAGGGAATATGATCAAGGCTTTGATCCAGTATACTGCTTTAACAAGAAACACTTGCGTTCAGTGGTTGGTACCACCAATCTTGTATTATCAAAAAAAAAAAAAAAAACAAACCCAGAAGGTATGCAAAATCTACAGTTCCAAGGAGAGTGTTTTTCATCAGCTTGTGTTTTTAAAGACCACACAGAACACCAGGATAAATGCAAAATGAATGACTAACCACAAGTTATCTGCTCACCAGTGAAAGTAATGAATTTGCATCCCGGAGCAAGACTATTGAGTAAACATATACTGATAAACATAAACATAAACTGATTTTTGGAGTGGCACTTATCCTATATAATTTTTTTGTAGAAGTCTGTGTAATACTAGTTAGATTCTCTTTCCTGAGAATGGTTGATTATAACTTGATGGAAAAAAAWTTTCAAAGCTTCCATAAAAGAGCGGGAAAAAGTGAAACTAGATGTTATGAGGGTAATTAGGCTTTACCCAAAAGTGCACAATGGAGATTTTAGTTTTCCACATGAGGTTCACTCCTGCTTCCTAAATTACGGAATAAAAAATTTTGTAAGCAAAAAATGTTGAGTCCTCAGGTTTAATGAAATGCAAAAAATGTTTGTATTTTAAGCTGTTATATGAAACATGTTGGTTTAGATTACTGTTTGGAATAGTCTAAAATAAAAATAAAAAGAGGAAATAGGTAAGGACATAATTCCAGGCATACACACAGAGTGTTGTTTTCAATATGAGTTACTATCATTAGTGCAGATGGTAATCTGTGTAGGATTGCTTGTTTAACTAGAGCTGCTTACACACTGAAACAGGAGTGTTTGGAATACCATTGCTTCTGACCTAGAGGAATAAATTGAAGTGCCTGCTTTGGTGTGAAGAGTGAAAGTGTTGAATGAAGATGTTTTGGCCACAGATGCTGGTCTGCGCTCTTGTTACACTGCGCTTTTGCTTAGTATAACTCCAGCCTTTCAAAGTATAACAGCCAGGTAGACTTCATGCAGTCACTAATACTGTCTTTGTCAGTAGGTCTTATGAGCCGTGCTGATGGCCTGGGTTAAAATGAAGTAGGTAAATAAGGATGTGTGTGGGGAGAGGAGGAAACTGAACTGAGATTGCCATTTCTTCATCCTGCTGGAATACCTTTAATGAGATCTTCCTGCAGACTTGGAAAGCTTGTTATCTTCTGCTTTTGAAGATGTAATGGTCTGACTGATGACCTCCCTGATAAATGCACTTTCAGTATTAATTCTTCCTTAGTACAGTAGCTACTGAATGCAAATATATATGCAGTGTGCAGCTGTCAACTTCCTTACCTGTGTACTTCTGTCCTGGATGCTGATTTTTTTCTGGAGAATAGTGGATAGAAAAGATATATCTGTAAGATATCACTAATGTGCTGCACACATTACCTGCTTGAAGTGCTAAATTGTATATGTATTAATGTAGCACACTTGCCTCAAGCAGGATTGTTAGGGTAGGAGAGCAAACTCAAGCTTTGAGCCTAAATGAAATGGGTAAAAATACTACATTAGTATCAGTAATATTTCTTCTCCTTCTTCGTGACTGATTTAGTGACACAGGTCTTCATTCCTCTCGGCTGTTTTTCTTCTGACCAGTGTTCTGGCACATAGCTGCTTTCTGTCCTTTCTCTAGTGCAGGAATGACCTCTTCTTTTGCTTTCTCTCCTTTCTCTGCAGGACTTGGTAAATTTCCTGGTTATTCCTTGTTAGATTGTTCCTAGTTGTTTCCTTGGGAGATTTCCTGGTTGGGTGTTTTGTGATTTTTGTTTTAAATTATTATTTTGTTTGTTTTTGTTGTTTTTAATAGCTGGTTCTTACCACATCAGAAATCGCTACAAGAGAACTCTTGGTAGCTCTTTGGTATTTGGCCTTGTATCTGCATTAGGTCACAAGAAGGTTTTGTTGCACATTGCTGCAGTCCTTTGTTCCTTCTGGAAACGGTCTCTTTAGGGACTATCAAGATAGAGAGAGGAAACGTGCATGTAAACTCAATGTGTTTGTGTACCTGCAAGAATTCATCTGCAGGTATGATTGGAAAAATCATTTGATTTGATTGGAAAAGATTTGATTGGAGATTCTGTGTGTAAGATGATTAAAAAAAAACTGGTTAGCTGGCAACATTTTGAGAGTAGATGCCTGATGTATTTGAATTGTAACTTTTCTTATGCTCTTCTTTTTTTTCCTGTTAGCAGAATAAACCAAGTATGTTCAGATATGGCCTTTTCTCCCCTGTTATTTAAATACATGAATTCTAGTCTTCAGCTGTCTAGTTCCGACTATGTGGGAGTTCCAGTCTTTATGTAATAAAAGAAGTGTTATAGTCTCAAAGAAGACAAGGTCAGTTCATTTAAAAAAGAAGAAAAATAGCCATTGACAAACACTGAAATTTTATGAAAGGTGAAGGATAGTCATTTGCTGCTTTCAGACATTTCCTTTCTGTGGTATTTTCCCATACAAAACAAATGTTGGCTTGCCAATGAGATGAGGATAAAATAGACAGGCTTTTCAGTGTCTGGAGTAATGATTGTCTTAATGGACTGTCCATCTGTCTCCTAATTGCTATTCTGCTTATACAGATGCATGAGCAGTGAAGAAATGGAGGTGTTGAAACAAAAATGCAAAGAAGTGATGAAATGAAAAGATGTGAAATCTGCTGCTATTTTATGTGAGGAGTGAACCTCAGGCTCCCCTGTTTGTTCCTGTTGGGAGGAGTGGGAATGAACCACTGCTCTATACAGGTTACTGATTCCTAGGGATATTAGGATAAAAGAGAGCAGTGAGGATTTGGCTGGAGAAAGGCAAGAAGGTTGTCTCTCTTCAGCAGGTGTGTCGCTCTGCCTCCGTTCTGAGGGAAGGAAGTTAGACTACTAATGGGCATGCATTCAGACAATCCTGGGTGCTGTTTTTCTCAGCATATCCACTTTTTCTTCAGTTACCCACTTCTGTGCAGATCTGGATATATTATTTTCTGGGCTGAAATCTCAGCCAGATCATGTTGGGAAGAACTTTTTGGAAAATTGCAAACATGATGAAGTTTGTATTTGTTGTTTAAAGTTGGAGGCGGTCAACTTCAAAGTTTAAAAAGGGAAAAGAAATTTATCTAATTACCAGTCTTTTTCAAACACTTTATTCTCTTATATTATGTTTACATCCTGTAGAAATTGTTTTTCAAAGAAAGCTGATAGTGTTTTGTCTCAAGAACTGCACATTTTGAGAAGAGCACCTGCAATTGATGAAGGACCCAGATGGTCTAGATAAAGGACCTCCTCTGAGGTAAACTGTCTACAGAGGACAAATGTGCGTGAAAGAATAGTACATGAGACATAGATCCACTCTCTTACTAGAGAGCAGTGAAGTTGTTGTTACGTTTAGTCATGGCTCTCTCTGGACAGGTCACTTGATAGGGTAGCTAAGGCTCCGGACTTGTGTTCTAGAGCCCAATGAGAAACTAGGTTTGTTCTGCTGCTTCTCTGTTGCATCTTGCACTGCCTTGTGTCTGTCTGGCTTTTAACTTGTTAGTTCAGAGCTGGAAGTGAGAGAGCTAAGGTGAAAAGCTTTGTGTGTGATGGCCAATACAATTTTCCTTTCAGCTACCAAGGTGGTTTTTTTATTCTGACAGCAGGAATTAGAAACAGCTATGTCTGGAAATCTAGATCTAGAGTACTAGGCTGTATGAATAGGCTGTGGAGCAAATGTATCATTTTGGATTGTTAACTTGAAACTTTGAAGTATGTGTCAGATCCCAGCCTGTATAAAAGCATGTGGTAGGGTAATGAAAATGRTCAAGGGGATGGAACAGTTGCTTTTTGGGAATGGACTGAAAAGATGGGGACTCTTCACTTTGGTTTTCCAAAAACATGGGGCAAGTTATGCAGTCCCACAATGCAGAAACTAGTAAGTGTCAGACACAGTGGGAGTTTACTTTAAAGTGAACAAATAAAGATACTTTAAACAAAGGAGAGTATGACTTTTTGGAGCATTCTGCTGCAGAATATTGTGGGGCAGACGGTACCAGCATGTTCAAAGCAAGAATTTGACAGAACTAGTGGGAAATGTATCCATTAGCATAAATGGGAAGGATAGATCTGTGATAGACCTTCTAGCATGCATGTACATGCAGGAGCATGGAGGGAATGGGACACAGAAGAGACAGGGCTGGCTTGCTCTGCTTGAATAGTGTCTCTCTGAAACAACAATGAAGTACTTGTGTGAAGGAGGTGGATGTTGTGCTAACCCAGTAAGGCAAAGTTTATGTTTTGAGCCATGTTTTTTGCAATTGGCTGTTGATACACTGAATGAATATTGAGTGCTGGTGCTTTTCATCTCTAACCTTTTTCTTTAAATCTGTATGGCTTGTAAGGTCATTTGGACCCTGCTTTTTAGGGGCTTTTTTGGTTCGGTTTATCTATTTGTTTGTTTTTTGAAAAGTGTATGGCTTTGAAACCCTGGTACCTGGGCAGAATTTCTTATTAAAATAATGAAGACCTGGATGTCTTTAGTCTGAGAAACTACAAAGGCCTCTGCTGCTTGAAATTGTAACATGAAATATTTTCAACAAGCCGGGATAAAAGTACTTTGTGTAATTTTATGTTACTTTTTTGGCCCCTTATGCTTGTATAGTAAGGCAGTTTTGTGCTACCAAATAACATGATTTTTTTCTTTTTGACATGAACTTTACTCAGCTGTTTTGGTGAGACATTTTTTTCCTCACTAACTTCTCCATGTGCTGTCACTTGAATCGCAAGTCAGGAGCAGACTCCACTTGGAGACGTATTGCTGGTTCAGGTTGTATAATCCTAAGTCATAGCTCTCTTCTCTAGCTTGGTCTGCTTGTTTATCTTTCTGTTAAACACCTTGAATGAATGAGGAGAAAATGGGTTATCTGTAACAAAGACTCCATTGTCTTTGAAATTCCTCTTAAGTTATTTAGTAATAGTGTTAGTACTATAACTAGCCATTTGTGTACATTTTAGGATGTGTGTGTGAAAATAAAACCATATTTTTATACTTACATACATACATACATACATATATATACAGCCAGAAATGCCTTATTTCAGCCAGTGTAAAAATACTTTGGTGTTCTAATTCTTTTGCCACCATCCCATATTCTTGTCATGTAGCATAGGTTCTACAATATTTATATTCACTGGTGGTACTTGTGGATGTACTTAAATGTGCATGTTAGGTTTAGTTGATGTCATTTGGTTAAAATACAGTGCTACTTTTGAAGCAATAATATGTTTTCCAAGAGATTCTCATATGAGAGCTTTAAGGAATCTCATATGCTTTGCTCTTTGCTATTTCTGGGAAGTTCTTAATTGTATATTCATATTATCCTTGTGTGAGACTTTTGACATAATCACTTCTTTTATTCACCAAGAAGTTGTGGTCAATCCTGTTATAAAAGCCAGGTTTAGAGGGGAGATGGACAATATATTACTTGGTCTGTATGCACAGTAGGCATTCTTAAATATTTTTCTGGAAATGGAATCTGCAGCAAATGTGGAGTACCGGTTCAGGAAGAGGAAAGTTAAAATATCCTCTTTTACTGTGTGGAGAGTAGTGAAACTCAAAGCTATTTTGTTTCATCAGTATAATACCAGCTGTTGTATTCTGGGAAGCTCTATCTCATCAGCATTTCCTTGAGGAATGGTGGTTAAGGGAAAATGTGGGTAACCTGAAGAGATTTTATTCTTTGATTTTTCCCTGGAATCTTTAAGTAACTGGGCAGAAATCATGCAACTTTGGTGGTGCATTCAAATAAGATGGAAGAGAGGAAGTGGAGAAGTAACAATGAGCAAACTTAGCAGAAGGGGCTGAGAGATGACATTCCTCTGTTTGGTGTGCTGGTTTTTTGTTAGTAATATGGTTTATTTATATAGCTTAGTTTTGCAAAGGTTTCCTTTTTTGAACTGGGGCTGAGACTTTTCATGAAGACTTCTTTCAGTCATCTCTTGTCTGAACCTTTCTTTTGGAAACATCTATGGACATTTCTTTAGCCTGTAAAAGGCGGTGGAATACCTATTCTGCAAATGCATTGCTGGCCCCTCCCTCCATGTATTTAGAATAATAGTTGTAACCATTATATAATCTAGTGGATTTAAAACTACCTTGGAGAGTAGAAGAATGCACAAGGAGAGTGCTAGAAAATTGCAGTATTTGGTAAGTTAGAGGATAAGGAAAAGTTAGAGGTTGGTAAGTTAGAGGTTGGTAAGTTGAAGGATAAGGAAAAGGAATTTGTATGACCAAAGATGGGAAGTGAACAAAACATATTTTTTATAATATGATTCTGCAGTTATGCTAAGAGGCCATGTAAAATTCAGCAGGACTAGAGTCTGCCATAGGGAAAGTTAATAGGGCTTTGTATGTATATTTATAATTTTCTTTTAGCTGGAATGTGACATGGATTTTTACAAGTTTTGGAGATAGCCAAAATCTGTTTGCACATTATTTCTCTGTCTCATCAACACAGAGAAACACCTGAAATAAATTATTTCATTTCAAAAGTCTAATCATTTTTTATTAGATTTTTGACAATTTTCTCATAAATATAAATTAGTCACTGCCTGGATGACTTTGGGAACCAATTCCGTTAAGTGCCTTTTTTTGGTTTGTTTTTAATGGAGCATGTATGTGTGTGAATATAACTATAGTTATATAGTTTTTGTGAAGATTATTTGAAAAGGTTTAATTTAAAAATATTTCCTTGATTATTTAATGAAATATCTAAACCCTCTGACTGCCTCTTTAAAGAATGAACCGTTGTTACAGTTGCAGTTTGCATGTTGGAAACATGAAATTGAAATAAACTAATGTTGCTAAGGTCTATTATTCATTGAAAAATTAACTGTTATGTTGTGATATCATATTTGGGAATAATATTAGGAATACCTATTCCATAGGTGTGATGAGCCAGTGCTAAGTCTCTGTTAAGAAGGAATTGGTGTACTGGTATTGCCAAAAACAAAGTTGTGGATTTTGACTGTTTTGATCTGTATTGACTTAATTTCAGTCTTGAGAGTTTTTTGTGTAAACTGCCTTTGACAGAGTTGCTGTGAATTTTGCATCTGATGATGTTTAGCCTGTAGCTACCTAATGAAAATGCTCTGTCATGAGTAGGATTTGAAATTCATCAACTGATGAGGACAGCTGAGGATGCATCTGTAAGTTTTTACACAATCCTCAGAGTTACATTGATGTAAGTCTGGGACAGAGTTCCAGCTTCATTAGATTTCTGCGTGCCAAAGAGAGCGCAGCATGGCAAAATACTTTCAGAGTAATTTTTATAATGCTATCAGTTGAGACCACATGTAATTACAGCCTTTTCTTTCGGCAAAACCTGAGTCTGGAGCCTGTGGTTCTGCACTGTTTACTTCTAGTTTTTGCTCCTAACAATTATGAACACTTTGGATTCCAATCTTGAGCCTCATGAAAGTAGCATTGCTTGCTGTTTGGTGTATTTGCTTTGCCTTACCTTCAGTTCCCTTCCCCTCCCCCTACTCTGTCCCCCCCCACCCCCCTTCTTTTTATATATTTTTCTTTCTTTTTCCTTGGTGTCTTTCTTTGTGGTTCTCCACTAAAGCTTTACCAGGTGAGAACAAAAAAACTTTTGTCTAGGCTTCTGTAGATTTCACAGTAGATTATGCTGAGTTCTTGTATGAGGAGACTGTAAGTTGTGGGTACTGAATTTCCTAAATGAACTGTTTAACTGAATTGCTTGGAGAGCCCACAGTGGCCTAAAATGAAAAACAGGGAACAAAGCATGCACATTTTAAAATACAGATGCCAAGACTGCAATGCAGGATATTTCCTAAGTACCACAGAGAAAAATTGCATTTGATGTTTATGTTATAAATTAAATGGACGGGTTGACTAGTTGATCAACTAATGTCAAGACCTACTTAAACTAAACTTCAGTATATAGACTGTTAGTTATGGTAATTGTCTTTCTTTGTAAGAGTGCAGGTGACAGGGTTTGCAAAGAAGTGTTTGTTAGGTGGGAAATAAGGAGAAGCAGGCCTAGCAACAGAATAAATTTACAGTGAAGTTTATCCATTAATTTCTTCGAAAGTGCAAGTTCTGCTAAGCTCATTTTTAGAGAGTGTCACAGACATGTCCCAAAAGTAGAACTCTGTAGGGAAGAAGGGAGGATAAATCTAAAATGAGAATTGTGGCTTTTTGTTTAGAAGTTTACAAAGAGAAACTGCAGCAACCAGTGGAGATTGCTTTTTTTTTTCTCTTTTTTTTCTTTTTAAAAAATATATATGTAGAAGAGGCTATGGAAATGAAGGACTTCCAGCTCTTTGGGAACAATGCCCAAACCCAGTACAGAACCTCCTTGTCTTGGATTAGAGAAGTAACCTGCGTGTAATGACATTTTTTCTTCCTCCTAGACCCCTGTGTCCTTAAAAGCATCTCCTGTAGTTTCAAAGGCAAAAAAACCAATCATTAGAGAGATTTTTCAAAACTAAAAACTTTGATCTGTTTGCCATCAGCTATGTTCCTATGTAATTCTGGAGTTCAGCTGTTTTTTTTTCTTTATTGTTTATTTTTGATATTAATCATACTTCTGACAACATAATCCAATTTAACCTGAAGTAACATGCTGCAAATGTCATACAGGGGAATTTGTGCCTTTGATTTCTACAAGGAGTGATCAAAGTGTGTGATTACCCTGGTTTTAGCTAGGGTAGAGTTAATTTCTTCTCAGTAGCTGTTACAGTGCTATGTGTTGGATTTGGTATGATAACAAACTGCTGTTTTGTATTTTGCCAAGTTGTGTTTATACTAAGTCAAGAACTTTTTTCTCCTCCTTGTCTCACACTCTGCTGGTGAGGAGGTGAGCAAAACAGTCTGGGAGGGAGTGTAGATGGGACAGGTGACCTGAGTTGACCAAATAGATATGCCACACCATAAAACATCATGCCCTATATATATAAACTGGGATGAATTACTGAAGGGGTGGCCAGTCTACATTCAGGAGGAGGTGGTCTGGCATCAGTCAGTGGGTAGTGAGCAATTGCATTGTGCATTGCTTACTGTTTCCTTTTTATTATTTACCATTGAAAATTAAGTATGATACAAGAATAATTATTAGTAAATTGTTCTTATCTCAACGTACAAGTTTAACATGAATTCTTCTCCCCATTCCATGCAGGGTGGAGGGGGAAGAAAGAGGGGAGCTGACTGAGCAGCTGTTAATTTCCATCTGGGCTTAAACCACAGCAGACCCCTTCCTGGGTTCTGGCACCAAAAAGACTATAGTGGGTTGACCCTGACTGGATGACAGGCACCCACCAAAGCTCTATCACTTTTCTCTGCAACTGGACAGGAAAGGGCTCAAGAGTTGAGAAAAGGACAGAGCCAGGTGACTCACCAAATGCCATTATGGGCAAACTAGACTCACATTAGAGATATTAATTGAATTTGTTGTTAACAAAATGAGAGCAGGCTAATGCAAAATTAAATTAGACCTTAAAAATACCTTTCCCGACCCCTACGTTTTTCCCAGCTCTACCTCCTCCCCACTGAGCGGTGCGGGGAGATGGGGAATGGGGATGCACATCAATTGATGATGAGTTGTTTCTGCTGCTGCTCAGGGAGAGGAGTTTCCCCTGCCTCCAGCATGAGGTCCCTCCTGTGGAAGGCAGTGCTCCACAAATTCCACTAAAGTGAATCCATCCCATAGGCTGCAGTTCTGCATAAACTGCTGCAATGTGGGTTACTGTTCCACAGGTCCTTTGAGAACAGCCTGCCCCAGTGTGGGTCCTCCATAGTACCACAAGTCTTACTAAGAAACCTGCTCCCTGCTCCCTCCTCTTYAAGGGTCTGCAGGTCCCTGCCAGAAGTCTGTTCTAGCACAGGCCTCTCATAGGTTTACAGCCTCCTCTCAGGCATCTACCTGCTCCAGCTTGGGTCTCCTCCATGGGCTGCGGGTGAATTTCTACTCCCCTGTGTTCCTCTGTGGCCTGCAGAGGGACAGTTGCTTCTCCGTGGTCTTTACCACAGACTGCAGAGGAATCTCAGCTCCCATGCTTGGAACACCTCCGCCCCCTCCGTCTCTACTGACCTTGGTGTTTGCAGAGTGGTTCCTCTTACGTATTCTCACCCTGCTCTTCTCTGGCCAAAATTATATCTGCACAATAACTGTTTTCTTCTTAAAAATGTTATCATAAAGGCATTGCTACCATTTCTGGTTGGCCCAGCCTTGACCAGCAGTGGCTGTCTTGGAGCCCGCTGGCATTGACTGTGCTGGATATGGAGGACACTTCTATCAGTTTCTCATAGAAGCCACTGCTGTAGTCACCCTGCCTACCAAAACCTGGCCATGCAAACCCAATACATTATTAAGCATTGTATACAATTCAGTTTTATTTCTCAAATGTTYAATCTTCTCTTTTAAACTTCCAAGGATGTGGACTAGTAGATTATTTCTCTCACTAATTTCTGCTGATTAATATACCTTATCATGGGAAGGATTATTTTCCTGAAAGTTTATTCCTGTAGTCTCTAATTTATTGTTTATGGATATAAGTGAATTATCTTGGCTTTACACTGTGGGTAAGACCAATAATATTTCCTGAAGCTATTCTTAAGATCAAGCTGACTGTGAACAACCAGTGGGGATAGCCTCTGAGCCCCCACACTGCTCAGCTGTTGCAATCTCTGCTCCTTGGGGCTTCTGTGGAGTTTTGGATAGGCCCATGTGGAGTCTGTATGTGAAAAGTGTAATTGATTTTTATTACTGTTCTTGTGCCTGTCATGTAGTTGTGTTGAAATTATTTTTGGAGTCAATGAACCTTTCACCTAGAGCCATGGTAAGTTGCTTAAAGCCACAAAAAAACCTTGTGATACCTCTTTATCATGTTACCTTAGGCATTGCACCATGCTGGGAAACTCTCTCAACCAACATACGGGTGGAAGTCTGGTGCTACAATGGTCCAGCCATGGGACAGCTTTCTGCTTCTAGACACTTGTGATGCTAAAGCTCAGCACAGGTGTTAGTGTTGAATGCAGGCTTGTTTGCAGTATTTTAAGGACAGTAAGGTGTAAATGTGAAATGTAAATGAAGAAATGTGAAGAGTGCTTGGAGGTTTTCATGGTCTGATGAAATGTATATTTATTTCTAAATAGGTGTTTCCAAAAAGTCTGTCAATGAACATGAATGTTGTTCTGCACCTTCTAGAAAAGATAACAGCTGTCAAAGGCTTTTGGTAGCCTTCTCTGTTTTTCTACCTAAATGTTTCCTAAGTTATAGAAACCATAAAATACATGTTACAAGTATGGTAGTGACTTTTTGAATTCTGTCCCCAGTTAGAAATTTAATAATCGCATTATATTACGATATGATATTTCAGCTACTGTGGAAATAGTGCTACTTTAAACTAGTGTATGTTTCTTATACAGGGAAGAGACAAAGGCTTTGGTTAAATTGGCTACTGTGATAGGGCAGTACTTATGATATTTTTAACCAGTTTAAACTGAACCAATGCTAGTTTTTATGTAGATAAGACCTTACGTCAGAAGACTGTTGTGTCATATCATAGACATTATTCTGTATTTCCACTTAAAAGATAAGTTATAGAGGGAATTGTGAAATTATGATAAAAAATTAATTGCAGTGGCCATGTGCTGATATGGAAGAGTTTCCTCATATTTTGTTGTCTCCTACACTTGAGAGTTGAAGAGCAAGGATGAGAGAGCGAGTGAGAGCACTTTCATGTTACTACTATTATACTGCTAAATATAACATTACTGTTGAATTGTATTATATACAGAAGTATACTGTTAAATTATTTTATATATATACACTACTATATATAACACCACTGTTATTTTTATTTTAAAATTATTTATATTTCCCTTAAAATTCCGACTCAAAAGCTGAGTGAAGGTCTGGTGTTATTCTCCTTGCTTCCAGCCTCAAGAAACAGCTTCAAGGTCTCATACTGTCAAAAATAAGTCTTTTAAGAAATCCAGTATCTGTGGATTCTGCAAACAAGTCATTGATAGCCAAGGAATTTCCTGCAGAGGTGAGTAATATATGATGTAGTTTTTACTTTCTTGCTTTGTTAAGAAAATTAGTTTTGTATTAATGTTAAAGTTTCTAGGAATACATGTTTCTGGTAATTCCCCTTGGACTAAGTTACCTTTGGTTTATTTCCTTCCTTTGTACAGTAAGGTTTCCTGCTACTGTCAGGGAATAGGGTTCTATAGTAGGTAATTGGACTTGTATAATGATGTGCTTTTACTACTATGCTCTTCAGACAGAATAAGGCAATGCCTGCTGAGTATCTGTGAGGGGACATATGAGTGACATTTGCATGGTGGATGACAATTGGCTCTGGAATTCAGTCTACAAATGAGGAAATGTGTGACTCTTGCTCTCTGAGGCATGAAGGATATATCTATGTTAATGTGGAAAAAAAAATCACAAGAGCAGTTGTCTATTTCCTTCAATTTTTCTTTTTGCATTATGCTCCGTCTAATCCTTAGTCCTTCAGTCTAATCACTCACTGAAAGAACTAAGATCTCCTGGATAACAAAGACTAGAGACTTTCTAACTGCAGCATTCCTGCCTGTGCCTTACTGCTGCTTTCCCTCACTCTTCTCCCTTGTAGAATTGCCCATCCTTTCATCTTCTCCATGGGGATACCTGTGATAATTTATTAATATTTTATTAATATTAATGATTATTAATTAAGATTATTATTTATTATTACAAAAATATTATATTATCAATTTATTAATAATTTATTAATAATTAATAAATTATTAATATTAAATATTGGGAAAGCTTAATAGATCTTTTCTGCAGGTTATCCAGGGATAGGGCTTTTGATCCCCTGGTTCCGCCTGGTTAATGTTTGACTCCTGTTATTCTACGTTAATCAAACAGTTTATTTACTTGCTGTATGCATGGTTTACTTCCCAGAATGAGAATGTTATTGTCTGTTCATCTAAAAAGTAGTTGCTGTTTTCAATTAGAGGTGTTTGCACCAACTTCAGATTCTAGTTGAATCTCTTTCTCCCATCTCCACCCTTCCATATTCTTCAGACAGGTTAGGATCCCTCTGAGGGTTTGAGAGGGAAGTGTGAGAGGATGTGGAAGGAATGTGGCCATTTTTGGAGCTATGGTACAAACTGCCCCATAGAACAGCATTATAGCTAGCATATATTCAGCATTATAGCTAGCATCATAGGAATGATAATTATGTATGCATTTAAAAAAAAATGGTCTGTCTGTCCTTCTGGAGGTTGATTCCAAAGTTCTTAGGATTTAGTTGTTTTCAAATTAGCAGAATTTTTTTTGGAAGGAAGACTGTTTAGTGAAGGAACTGCCTGAAGATCCTCTTGATCAGCTTCAGTGTAAAAAGTACTGTATCAGGAGAGAATCAGAACTTTGATTCATAGAATGATTTAGACTGGTAAAGACCTCTGACATCATTGTGTCCAAGTGCTAGCCCATCACGTCCAATATAACACTAAACCATGTCCTAAAGGGCCACATTGACGCGTCTTTTAAATGTCACTTCCTTCCAACTTGCTCCCCATTCAAATACATTCATGTCTATGATACATCTGTGTCTATATCTAAGTCAGTTTTGGATAAAAAAGCTGTGAGTGGGTGTTGTGTAGGTTTTTAGTAGTACGTGGTAGTCATTTTGGGGGTGTGCTTTTTAGCCCTGTCTTGTAAATGTGGTGCGTAAAAACTTACTGTGAACAATGAACATTTGAATGAAAGGTGCCTTTGAATGGTGTCCCTTTATCCTTTCATACTTCATTCTGTCCCAGTAAAGCATTCTCAGTTACAGTTTTTTTACAAAAGCAATGGCAGAAAGGAAATAGATTTGAAGGAGGAAAAGCTCCTGGCTGTTCTTCTGCATGGTAAGCATGTTTGTCTTTGATACAGATTCTCATTATGAAGTAAGGACAAAAAAAAAAAAAGCTGTGGATTGATTTTGACTGTACCTGCATATCTTGCAGTAAGCCAGGACTGCACAGCTCCCCATGTCTCTTCAGCACTATCTCAAACTTGAGTGTTCTGGTTTGATTTTCCCTGAAGTACAGTATAATTTAATTCATGGCTAAGCAAATAATTCATAATAATCTTGCACATTTACATGGTTAGCAAAAGGCCACTATAGTTACAGGAGCCTTTTGACTTTTTTAAAGCTGCTTACCCTAAATGTTGAATGTTCACTATTTAACTTTATTTGTAAATGTAGAAACCCCCGAGGATCCCCCTGATGGGGAGACCCCTAAAAAGTTCTGTGCCAGTATTAACAGATGAATGAGACTTTTGGTTTTTTTGGTCTTTAGGTTGCTGTTTATTTTTTTCTTATCAAAAGTTCAGCACACTGTCTACATCTCAGACTTAGCGTACAAAGAGAAGGCACCAAAAGTCACAAGGCACACAGGTTCAAGGTCTTTTAAAGCTATTTTGTCCAATTAACTCTTAGAATATACTTTATTTCTGTCTTTCTACCAATAACTAATTATTTGTCTGTTCAAGCAACATCTGCGTTGCGGTTCTTTCTAACCAATCACTCTGTGCTACCAACACTGCAGAAAATGGAGCAGATGAAGAACAAGAAGGTGATCAGACAACACCCAAAATCCTCCATCTTGTCTTCTATCTACCTCCATACTTAAAACCCAAAGCTCTAAGTTTCACACACTCGTAGATTTCAAATAATCCCAAAGTCTTGGAAGCTTTCTCCATGGATGAAGGTTAAAAGCAGTATTCTCCTGGGGATCAGGACTTCTCAGGACAGGCAGAGAAATATTCCCTGTGCAACAGGGTTCCAACAGTAAACAAGCTGTCATAAGGATGTAATTTCTGTCTTTACAACTGGATTTCTATTTTATTATTTTTACTTTATATTTTATATATATAAAATAGATGTTAAAATTTATTTTATTTTCCTTTCCTTTTAAATATTATTATTTATCTTTGTTGTGTTGTGATTGAATAATTTTTAGTATAGAACAGAGAGCTCTGAACCTCCTGAATCTCTAGACTTCCTGGCAATTAAAAAACTGGAGACCAGATTTGGGGGATTTGAGTAATTTTAAATAAGAAAGTATAATTTCACAGCTCTTAGAACATTGATGTGATGGGTGAAATATATGCGAAAAGTTGAAGCACTGTACGGATGTCTTTTGATGAAATTCCCCTCATCTCCAGTTGATAGTTAAGTTACATAGTTTAGGTTTAGCTGTTAGTGAGGCTTTACAYGCAATACAAAGCATTCAGTAAACTAATTTTTGAACTTAAAGCAATTAGTGGTTCTTTGAATGAATTGAGTGTCTTTTTGTAAATCTAATGTAGCTATGAATGTGTTTGTTTTGGAAATATATATGTTGGAGTGATGCAAAAAGGAGTTCTTGTAGAATTTTAGTTCCTCTGTCTTAGTTTTTTTTTTTCTTGAAACCTTTTTCCTTGATGCTTTACCTACATTTGAGTTTTGCTTTCTTCCTTTGATACTTTCTTACTTTAAAACATGTATAAGTGTTAGCTAGAGGTGCCAAATTATATTGGTGTGTGCTGTTAACTATTGTGAGCAGAGAAATGCTTACCATGATATTATGTGCAAGCTGAGTGTAATAAAGAATACAATTCATCTTCTTGTCTTATTTGTAAGATATTATACATTTTAAAATTTAAATCGTAAATTGTGTTAACCTGTGTTTCATTCATTTGTTAATCAGCTTATAGTAAATAAGTCCTAGACTATTTCATTGAACAGGTTAATGATAGAAACTATGTTCTTATCAAATTGCAATATCTGTGTTTAATCAAGTGCTTTCACATGCTTACAGACCGTAGATCAAGATTTGAAGACAATTGGAACAATTTTTCTTCTTTAAGAGGTTTGATATTTTTCTTTGAAATTCACCTACTTGTTTATGACTGTGCTTGTGGTTGTCTAGTGATCCACTTAATATCTTGCTTTTGGGTTAGTTGGTGTTACTCAATTGAAAAAGCCCTCTGTATTTAATCAAATTCATTGCTTGTCAAATTCATGGCAAGTCAAAATACATTTTTATATTAAGACTCATATGGACATGACAGATTGTTTGGGCATACTGTGTGTGTAAATATATGCATATTTAATTTTATATTATTATGTTGCAGGTGGTTTTATATACTCTGTTTTTCAGTAAGTGTTAAGACCAGTAATAACTTATGAGCATCTTCMTAATGTGCAAAGCATGTCTCTTGTTACAGTCCTGACAGACAAACTAGAAAGCTTGAAATTGAATTTGAATTGACAAACTAGAATACTAGAATTCGTATCCTGCTTGGGCTTGTGGCATTACAGTTGGCTCTAAACGGCAAAGAGTGCAGTGAGGTACGAGTATTTGTGTCAGTCTGATTTCCATTGAGTGACCCTTGTGAATTAAGATCCTGCAAGGTGCCTATATGGGTGTATTATGAGATGTATCTATGTATCTTTCTATCTGTCTAGCTATCTAATATAAATATATATATATATATATACACACATATATATGTATATATACACACACACTGTAACTTCAACACAACTAAACCACCTTCTAGTTAATTATGGCAATGGACATTGGTTGATTAACCATAAGATCATTAATTATGGCAACAGGCATACCCATCTACTCATGTTGATGTTATAACATGGGAAATCTTTGAGAGAATGAAAAGATTGTCATTAAATTGAAGGGGATTTTCATCATATCACTGTTTGCTCTCTGTGTGGTGTTTGTACACTTACATGTTTTCTTGAGGACTGATCCAGCAGATCAGATTGTCTTCTGTGAGACTGTTTTCAGATGGCTTTGAATCTCTTGTGTGTGTGGTTTAGACTCACCAAGAAATAGCAGAAAACAAACCAGAAAACCATACTATTTTCCAAAGCAATTAACTACTAATTACCTCCAAATTTAAAGCAGGATATGCAGCTTATAAGACCAAATGGCATGGTCTGTTTTTGTCCCTAGAGCAGATTAATAACTTAACAGCTCTGGTGAACTCTAAGGAAAAGAGATTAGAAAATTGCCCAAGCAAGGCTGAGTTAGGTAGGGACCCAAGCTCTTGCTGTAAAATTTCATTTGAATTTCAGTCTTGTTTGTGAGGATGTCCAAGTGAGACTGTGTTAATTGAAGCAGAGAAGTCTTTTTAGTGACCCCTCAGAAATGGGTGGATGTTGACCTGGATATGAGTGACACGGAATGTACTGTCCTAGAAAGGAGGAGAGTGGAAAAAGAAATATGGACTGCAGCCCATCTGTGGCATTGAAAGCTTGGGATTGTCAGCCCCTCTTCTCTAGATAAAAGGTGCACACAGTAAATAGCAAGTTCCACTGTATTAGTAAAATGTACTCTAACACAGTTTTTCAAGATATGCATTAATATTTCAGTGCAGAGCTTAGCTAGTGAGACATGGAAACTATGCACACCATGGAAGTTATCGGCATAACAACAGCACAGATATGAAAGGGAATGATGATTAAAGACTTACTGGAGCATATAGAGATACAAAAGAAGCTACTGTAATCAACAGCCATTACGCAACTGGTACATAAGCATTCTGGCTGAACACACCCACTCTGTAGCTGAGAGAGACAGTAAAATTGACATCCTTTTATGGAATATTGGTACCTTAGTAAGAACTCGTGGACAGGGGCGGAATTTTGGCAGAAATCTCTAAGGTAAGTTCCTACTAACTTAAAAATAAAAAATGCACAAGGCAAAGACCTCTGTGTAATGTTTAATGTTCACAGCTGTTACATGATGTTCCAGAAAATTGTCTATAGAACCTGAGTTCCGTATTTGTTTACCTCAGAAGCACCAACTTAATGACACCAGAATTTGATCTGTCATTGTTTAATTTAATGTTTAAACCTTACTTTTAACCTTAGTGCTCCTAAGGCTTCTAAAAAGCTGCAACTTCTCTTTATTATGGCCAATAAATAATTAAATAAAAAGTAAATTTGATCCCTCACCCCACAGTTTTTGCCAGCAAAGCCAATGACTTGGCTATTTCATCTGATATTCCTGCAATTTTATAAGCTTAGCCTACTTGAAGGGAACATAAAATTCCTAAGGGTAATTGGAAATTAGAATTATCTGCTCTATTGGGAAAATCTGAAATGAAATGCAAGTATCTTTAGAGTGAATGTGACAACCTTCCTATGCTATGTGAGGAGAGGAACCTCAAAGTAAATATTGTTGCATTTCAAAAATAACTTCACCCTTCTAATTAGCTTCAGAACAAGAGATGGGGCCAGGGGAACAACTACAATGGGAGACAGAAATAATGTATAGGAAGAYAAAGTATTATTTAAAGAAAAGGCGGGGTGAGGTGTTGTATTGCATTCAGTAGTTGCCCCCCCACACCTTACCTCCCTGGTGGTCTGTCCCACAGGTGACCCCTCCCCGGTGCCATCCCATTGGCTTCGGTCCTCCTTCCCTGCCCCCCCCCATCACCAGGGGTTTAAAACCCCCTGGAGGGGAACATTCGCCCTCTTTGCTTCCTGGGAGGACAGAGACTAGGTGGGTCTCTTCTCAATAAACGGACACGTGTCTCCCCGAGGGAAAGAGCGCCTTCCGTCTCTTGTCTGTCTCGTTCAGTACTATCCGTGTGGGCTGGGTTCGTMTGCAGCCGGGCTCGGACCATACAAGCCAAGGAACACGGGTGGTACAGGTGGCCCCTAACTGGTACAGTGAAGCAAACTGTTGTAATACTGAAGATTTTGTTTTGTTACGTGAAGAAAGCTTCAAGACTGAGGCAGGCTACAGGCATAACATATTGATTATATAAGTATATGTCTTCGGTTGGAAATGCAAGATGTGGCTGGGGGTGTGCATTCTATTTATTGCCGTCTGTTAGAGGTAGGGCAGTTATCTTCTGTTAATTGAGCCACCACTTAAAACCAGGTGGGGCGGTTTTTTATCTCTTCCACAACCAATCCTCCCTCTGGAAAATATCTTCTGTTAATGAGCCATTGAGTCTCACTGCATGACTGATAAAATTACATCATCCCATTGTGAGATGCTCCACCCAGGGGGAGGAGCCAGGCATTCCTGCCTGAATATAATCTGAGATTTGGAGCACCACAGTCAGCCTTTTCCACTGGATTCCCAGAGGAAGGCCAAGCCTACCTACACCACCACTGGACCTTCAGAGGAAAACAGCACCCTTCTAACAGGATCACTGCGTCAATGGAACCACATCTGCCACTGCAGGAGGACTGCAGCCACCATTTAATCAGAATGCTACCCACACCCTGACCAACAGGGTGTCAGGTCATATTCTGACTCTGTTAGTGTTGTATTGTATTACTGCATTTTTATTTTTATTTTAATTTTTATTTTTTTCCTGATAAAGAACTATTATTCCTACTCCCATATCTTTACCTGAGAGCCTCTTAATTTCAAAATTATAATAATTTGGAGGGGAGGGCGTTGGCATTTTCCATTTCAAGAGAATCTCCTGCCTTCCTTAGAGGACACCTGTCTTTTCAAACCAAGACAGCATATCATATTGATAATATTCAGATCATATTGATGGTTTTATTTTCATTCTTTTCATAGCTATATTATATTTTCATCAGATGGTGGTCTTTATCACTTACATTTTTTGTATGAGGTTTAAGAACAACTTTGAATCAGAACTTCTAGACCCAAAAGGTTTTACTCACATAATGTAGCAACATCTGCCTTCTTACTTTGGAGCTTTAAGCTGATCTCTTCTTATTTTTCTTTGATCCTTGCTCTTAGCATAATTTATGCAGGATATGTTTTCAAGATCCATCACAGACATGCAAGCTCTTGAGATCTTACGCTGTCTGCAGGTGAAGGTAGAAGAAAACCTGGAGACAGTCCAGCCATTTTTTGGGTTTCATGTGGGTTGCTGTATACAGTAATCCACAGTCTGGTTGAAGTGGTTTTGTGGATGAACAAACCCCATGTTGCAACATGGGCTTATCTTTTTAGCTGGAGGAAGGAGGTCTAAAAATTGCTTTGTTTCTAAACTGGAGTAAGGTTTATCAATTTCCTAATTGATTGGCAAGTGTACCTTAAAAAGATTGGAGAAATTAACAGTATTTTTTTAAATGTTAAAACATTTTCATTGTTGCTACTGTTCTGCCTTTGTAAACTTTTGTGATAAAGATTTTTCTGCAGGACAGGAAGAAGGTGGTAGTAAAGGAAAAAGAAAGCACATACTGTTGCAGCTGTAGTGCCAAAATATTTTTGTCTTTATAAAGATTTTCCACTACTGTTGTTGTGGGAACTACATATTCATCTGTGGGAAGGCTCATTCCCAACACTCTATTGGCCCCCCCTGCCCCCCAAGAAAATGCTGAAGTTCTACACAAATTTCCCATAACTGTCTCTTAGCCTTGTCATGGTTTAAGGAAAAACAGATGTTTTCAGTTGGGAGAGGTTGTTCCCTGTGGGGAACCTGGGTGGAGGCAATGAGCTGGCTAGTTTTGAAGAACCAATCATCTGGCTAGATTTGAAAATTGGTATCTGGTTAAACCACTTAAAAGAGTTGAATACGCCTCTGTGGAAAAGCACATTTAAAAACTAACAAAGCCAGGGAAAGCTTTCTTGGCTTCTGGCTTTTGAGGAGGTAGCTGGCTGACCTTGCCCTGTGTGGCTGGGTTGGGCCACCGTCGCGTGGCCTGCACAGCCGGACTGGGGCGGCGCTGCGTGGCCAGGTTGACTTTGCCCGCAGCGGAGCTGAGGTTTCTGCCCTTTGAGGGGTGGTGCATGGGCTGCTGAGCCCCTCACCAAGGAGCCTGTTGGGCCCCATCCCAGCGAAGCCCCCTAGTCCTTTGTTCTGCTGGTGCTGCTGCGCTGTGCCGGCCAGAAGCTATATTGGCACCAGGAGCAACCATGCAGTGGGGACCAGCACCGGGAGTGGCCCCGCAGTTGGCGCTGGGTGCAGCCCTGAGGCCAGGAGTGGCCACATCTGAGGTGGCTCTGTGGCTGCCACCAGCCTGGACCGGGAGGGGCCACATGGCCGAGACTGTGCAGATGAAATTGGCACGACTGAGACAAAGGGGCACAGCCATGGTTGGCTCGGCATGGCTCATAATGGACTTTGTTTAGCTGCTTTTAGCAAGACATACTGCGGACAGAAGGACAAAACCGGCAGCAGCAGCTTTTCTTAGTTTTAGTGCTCTGAGTGAAGGAAAAGTGCTGAGTAATCTCATGGTGTGGGTGGAGGCCACATTAAAAGCAGCGAAAGACACATCAATTTCCCTAATGCAGAGCCTGGATAAGATCAACCTTTGAGTGCTATAAAACTCTATTAAAACTGTTTCAATTGATAAAGCTTGAGAACAAATGAACCTATGAACACCAATACTCTCCCGAATCAGGAAGAGGAAAAGGTGAAGACGTAGGGAAAACAACATGAGCCACTGAGGTCAGAAAAGAAGCAAATCAAATTCTGGATGGGAGGAGATTGGGGAGATGCCTTAGTCTTGGACTGAAATTATTTTATGAGGCTATGATGAAGATATATTTTTGGTATATCAGATTTTGTTTTTTCCCTGTAATTCGTGAAGTACCTGGGGAGATGCAGCATTCACTTGCGGCCCATGAAGAAAGGGCACTCATGCTGGAGTGTGTGGATGCTGAAAAGCTCTAATTCAATGAGAAACTTGAACAGAGATCAGAAATTTTGCTCCAGGGATCGAAGAAGAAAAACCTTGTTCCCGGAGATAAAAGAAGAGAACTTTTGTTTTTATGCTAAAACAGCTCATCCTTAAAATAGTAACCTCTTAGTTGACATGGCCCATTAAAGCAGCAAGACATGAGAGGGACTTTCACACTGGGAACAGATTTTCCTTACCCAGGCGGCTGAATGGCTGGGACATGGAAGCCAAGACTGCTGAGAGAACTGTTTGTTGTGGAGAAGTCTCCATAGCATGGCAAGAGTGACTCCTCTCCTAAGTGGACTGAAGAAAGATTATTTTAGAGGTGGTAAACTGACTGCAAATTGCAAGTTTTGTCTCTTTACATTTGGTGGGAAAGAAAAGATGATGTGGGGGGAGAAGTGTTCTGAAGGKTTATTCTGATTTTCTTATAACTTTTCTGTAATTCTGTTAATAAAGTTTTCTTTATACTCTTTAAAGTTTTGAACCAGTTTTGCTCTCCTCCTCCTAATTCATATTTCACAGCAAGAAATGAGTAAATAATTTCTAGTGGGTACACTGCCATTTGACCAGCACTAAACCCACTAGGTATATTGGTGCGTTGGCTGGGAAACTCAGATCGGTGAACCAATACCACTGCAGCCTTCATCTTCGAAAACAATGTCAGTGTCAGGAAGTAGTGGGAGCAATATTCAGATGAGGAGACAGCGGTTGGCTGAATATGAGGAAAAGAACAAAAGTAAATGAAGGATAATATTTGAAGCTCGGGAGATGCACCAGCAGAAGTTGCTGTAATGTGGCTGTTACAGTAGTGATATCTTTGGCATGTGGCTTTGGTAACTTCTTAAAAATAGAAGCGTTTACTTTTGCGTCTAATGACTAATATGTTCAGCTAGGCTACACTTATCCCACTCTCTACACAAAGTGGGCCGCGGGCACAAAACTGCTTCACACGAAATTGCATACCAACGTATTTTTAATGCTGTACTTAATTTCTGTGTGTCTGATTTTCATGCTGCTTTCCTTTTGATTTTTTTCTTGAGTTGAATTGTTGCAAAGTTGGTGGGAACAGGTCAGCAGAAAAGTGTGGTGGTGTGAGGTTTTTTTCTCATAATCTGATCACAACATTATTAAGCACTTGTTGAAATAAAAATAGCTGGCAAACTGCACTTGTAGCAACATTTCATCCACAACGCCATTTCAACCAGACTGGTTTGCTGTAGCCAGTAGCCTTCTGGGAGATTTTGGTCAAAAATAGCCTCTTCTCCCCTGCCCCAGTGAGATTTTGTTGTGGTGGCTGTAATTYGCATTTTCAGAAACCAAATCAAGTTATTTTAACAAAAAGAAAACAAATTTTCTTCTGAGCCGATTACAGGCCTAATATTTTGTGCAGGATATTTCCTGCAGGTGTGAGCTGTTGGTCAATAGCAGTATCACAAGCCTACATATAAAAATAGCTGGGCTCTACCAATTCTATTACCCTCTGACCCCTACCTGTCCTGTTATTAAGAGAGAAGTCTGGAGTTGGGAACTATAAAACTTAAATCTTGACTGCACAAATCTTTTTATATGCTTGGTTTAGATTACATTCTGTTGTGAATTTTCAAGGACTCTGCTATTACTGTCAAAATCTGTCTTTAATAGCATGTGTCTGTTTTGCTGAATTGGAGATTCTGAGGGAAGGAAAGTATCTTTCAAACATCTAGGCCTTTGATTTGACATCCCAGTTTATTTTGTTACCAGGAAGTTAAAAATGAATATCCAGGCCTGTTAGGTGTATGTTTTTGGAACAAGTAATTTTTCTTAGGGATTAGAAAGGCATTAAACTGGGTTACATCTCTTTGATTCTCTGTTTATATGTTTCTACCCCAAAAGTATTCCTGAATTATCTTCTTTCTACCCTTTCCATACATGGTGGAGTTTATAAACCAACACACAAAAACGTATCACAGAGAATCACTTGATAAAAGCTGTGGTTAAGTGCATGATTGTCTTTATAAACCAGCCATATTCACTACATGTGCAGTGTGATGGAATATATGAAACATATTGCCATAACATAAGTCCGTTAAATGCTTAAATGTGTGAAGGTGCAGAGCCCTTACCAGACAGAGAAAAGATTGTCCTGGTAAAGCATAAATCATTCTGCGGTTCGTTTACAGCAGTAGTTTCTTACTTTGTAAAAACATTTCTAGTGGTTTTTCGCTTCTTACACACAAGAATGTAAGAAGCAGAACTTTCATTTTACAAAACCTTTGGAGCTTAAGTCTAAAAAGTATGATTCACTATGCTTATTCTTCTCACTTTACCCTGGCAGCAATATTGGTAACTTGCAGGAGTTAACACATCTTCATTTTGATGCCCTTACTCCCTTTTTCTCCCTATTGTTTAGGAACTGTTTTGAAGTGCAGTAAATTGATTGAATATGGCTTAGTCTCCATTTTACTACTAGCCAGCTTGGCACAGTTGATCTTGAAGCTTCTGAAAGACTCAGTCTTGAAGTTGCTGTCAAGATTAGGTTTAGATTTGACTTGAGTGATTTGTTTCCAGAAACAACTGTAAGAGCTGTTGTGTTACACAAGTGCAGAAAATGCTCATTTCCTTGTATATGGAAACTTAAAAAAAAAAAAAATTAAAAAAAATCAATGCTTGCATTTAGTTATCAACAACTTCAATAGAGGTTTTGTGTTTTGGTGATATTTGTGATTTGGTTTTACCTGAACCAGTAGCAAAATCATGGAAGTTGTCATGGAATTAAATCTGTTTTATATTTCTTCTTGCCTCACTGAAATGTAGGTCTAAGCATCTATAAAGTAAATGAGACCTTGTCTGTAATATCAGGCCTTTCTGACAGATTCAGGATTTTTAAATTTACTTTATTTGTGTTTATCTTTGGTTTTGGAGGAAATCTCAAAGTAGCTTATAGAATAAACAGATATKATGTATATTTTTAGAGCATTTGTTAGCCTTTTGTGAAGTTAAAGCTAATCATTGTACTTTGGACCTGATTAGCATAAGAGATTTGATAATCAGGATGCCTTGGCAAGAACAAACAGAGCAAGAAGATAGAATCAAGAAGATTGCATCAAGACTTCTACAAGCAAGAGATGTTGCAAAATGTGTAAGTTTGTTTATGTGATGATTAACCCAATCATTGTAGTAAAAAATTACTAGCCTTCCTGGAATAGTATATAAGCATACGTAGTCCACAATAAAGACAGATTCTGACCACCTTTCAGTCTCCCTGCCTCTCATTGCTGATAAACCATACTGATGTAAAGTATGGATTCTACTAAATAGACAGTTTTGGTATGTGAAATCTCTTAATGAATTTAGCCATTTATCCACAGTGCTGACATGCAAGAAAAGTAAGTTTTTCCTCATGGTTTAAGAGAAGTCTTGCATTTGCTTTAAGGTTATAGAGTTTTTAACTGGCATATATAATTTTCAATGCTAATAGTGTATTTGTGTGAATGTTAATACATTTTGAGAATAAGGAAACTTGATCCTGTAAGACACTATGAACAAAGAACTTGCTCCTAACTTATATGTGGGGAAAATAAATGAACATAGCATGTTGTCCTAGGGTGACGTTATGATGTATTCCCAATCGTGTGTTCTGTTTATGTTGGATATTGTATTCTGTGCCTTCAAGACTGGCTCTGAAAGCAAAGGCAGGGAGAAGAAGAAGCACAGAGTTTATCAACCTGCACTTACTCCTCCATATTCTGCTGAGCTGTGTTGTCTGGGCATGGATGGGATAGAACAGGGCCCTCCTTTTCTTTTTAGTTGGTTTAGCTAGCTGAGGCAGAGAAGATTTTCCCTGGACTGGTTTTCTTTCCCTTTTCTTGGAACTGTTCCAACCTGCTCTGGACTGAGGACCTGGGGAGCAGCGAGAGCTTGTGCTTTGTGGCCTAGCGGGGCCTGCTCTGGGCAGCAGCCTTTCGCAGTGCTGGAGGGATTGATCACAGAGCCAGCAGCCACAGGAGAGACTTTCTGAATTTGTCGTCTCTTCAGAGTAGCGAATGAGTTTTGTCATCTGGTATTGTTCATTTTTTCTGCTGGGGAGTGCTTTGCCTGTTTAAATGAACAGGTTTTTTTCCACTTCTCTCTGAGGAAATTTTCCCAAACTGGTTGTTGGGAGGGGCCATGTGGGTGGGCTTTCTGGGGGGGCCCCCTTTTGGAGGTTTTCTGACCAATTTGCCCTAAACCAGGACACATGTACAAGATAGAATAGATTTGTCAGTAAGCCTTACTTTTTTTCCCTTTGAGCAGTGATTGGAGCATGAGGGCTTTTCATTTATAAGTTGTTGCACTTGAATATGAGTATGAGAATTTGCTGACCTCACATCTTGGTACTTGTATCTTTCCTGTTGGGTCAGGAAGCACAAAGAGACAAACATGACTTTCAACTTCAGTAGTCTGAGGTTATGCCCTGGTTAATCTTGCAGTTAAACCTCTGTGGTATTCTGCAGTTTACTCATCTTGGAGATTGAGTAAGTAATTTTTTCCTGAATTTAAAATACAGGTTAGCTCATGGTAACCCAAAGGATAGACACTGCATGGAAATAAAGCAAATTTCAGGGTAAAGGAGGAAGTGCATATGGAAAATCAAATTAAAAACAGCTTGTGTCACATTCTAGCTATTTTGCTTTGCATCACGGTTACATCACTGCTCATCTGGCTGCTATATGTCTTAAATGCTGTTTCTTGAATCGAAGATTGCTGGAACAATTCATCCTACAATTCATCCTGCTCTAGGAAGAAGGAATTTAAAAGTGCTTACCTCTTGAGAGTAATGTTTGCAACATTGTATAACCTGAATTTCATAATCAGAAATTACAGTCTGGCCAGTACTAGTGTCCTGTGAATTTGAAGTCAACCTGCTTTTCTTATATCTCTGGGCCTGCTGATATGACTAAGATTCAGAAGTTTCACTGGGAACAATTTGATCTTACTATCTGTGCTATTTAAATGGTAGCACCTCTGATATATGTGAAGCTTTAAATGTCAAGATATTCAGCCCATGATGTTTAACCAGACATGTGGTATCGTGAGCTGATAGAATGCACAAATCTGACAACACTGCTGTAATTAACTAGTCTTTCAGGAATGGATGAAAACTAACATGCATCTTTTCTTTTAGTTTAGTTTTGTTTTGAAGTATGTAAATACTTTTAGAGATACAGACTTCAGTTTGGCCAGGTCTTATAGAAAGCTGATGTAAAGAAAAGGAGGGGGCAATTCACTTACTCTTTTAGTCATATATTTTGGGGGGGCTTTTTGTTTTAGTTTGCAAGTATGCCTGCAACAGGAAATGCGAAGAAAAGGTAAGCATGTTTTTTTGGCCTCCCTTCTTGCTGTTGATCTACATCTATTCAAAATTGAGATAACAAATTCTGTATGCGGTAATTAAGAATAAGATGCCTAGCTGGGGTATTGTTCTTGCCATTGATTAAAAAAAAAATATCCCAATTTAGTTGAAACATTTGCACCAATGGTTGAATTTCTCATTCTTCCCACAGGAGGGCATTTTTAAGTTGAAAACATCAAGGTGAGTGGGTGAAATACAAATCACACAGTTCTGCCAGAAAAGAAAAAAATATATCAGATTAAATAAGGTATACATGCTGTTATGATCTGGTTTAAACCCAGAAAAGTAAAGAACATGTGTGTTAGCTGGAAAGAGCTTGGGGGGGGGGGTTCAAAATGTACCCAAAAGTGGGATTAAAACCAAACAAGGTTAGACCTTAGTGCTAAAGAACTGATGTATTTTATTTAATAGTACAAGAGGCAGAAAGAAAAGAAAAGAAAAGAAAAGAAAAGAAAAGAAAAGAAAAGAAAAGAAAAGAAAAGAAAAGAAAAGAGAAAAAAGAAGAAAAGAAGAGAAAAGA
>JACDOX010000482.1:44815-163873 GCA_014549065.1 Cardinalis cardinalis
GAAAGAAAGAAAGAAAGAAAGAAAGAAAGAAAGAAAGAAAGAAAGAAAGAAAGAAAGAAAGAAAGAAAGAAAGAAAGAAAGAAAGAAAGAAAGAAAGAAGGAAAGAAAAGTACGTGTGGGGGGTGTGGGGAGAGAAAGTGACATGAGTTAGGTGGAAGGGTCCCAATGTGGTCTTGTTGCTCCCTTCCATTTGGTCTTCTTGGTGGTGAGGGTTCCATGCCACACTGCCATATGCCGAGGAGTACAGAATTCTGTGGATTAATATACACTTTACCCCACTTGCAGGGGACCAGTCTGACATTGTCCTATGCAACACTGAAGGTCTGTTGCATCATCTCTTGTGCTGTGGTGTAGGGTCTGGAGACCCCTGGGAGTGGCCTTTTGATGGGTGGTGTCACCCCCTTCTGCTGCAGATAAGCTTTCCCATAAGCTTTCCCTCAGAGGAGGGCCCCTCAGCTGAGCTGGTCTGCACATTGCGCCTCTTCCCCCACCCTGTGCCCTTTGGTGGGAGGGTCTGTGGGTCTGTGGGAAGCCTAGCAGCTGATCACCCTGGGACTGTGGTGTTCTCCCTGAAAGGAGCTAAGCTTGTTCTTTGTGAATGTCTCCAATTCCAGAGTTTTATCTTCATCAGTGAATGGTCCAGGGCCTCACTCTGAAGGCCTATGCAGGGTGTGGTGGTATTCTGTGCAGCTTTTGTAATACAGTTCTGAAAGTCCTTAATGAAAATGTTTAAGTCAAAATGTATAATATTTCAGTCTCTGACACTTGCACACCTGTATATGAGCCCCCATGTATGTGTGTATACACACATCTATACAATTATATATATAATTTGTACAGGAACAGAGGTTTAAAGGCAAACTTTTGGCGCTGGATTATAAAAGTATAAACATATTATTAATTTTCAGTAATTGCTGTAGATTCCCCCAGTTCAGTTTCATTACTAGATTTTTGTTACTTTAGAAAATCTTCAAGTTCCTGCGCAGTAGTTCCATGGTCTCACGTGACTTACGTTTCCCATTGCTAGATTTGTGTAAATCAGAGATACAGATTCAGTCTAAAGTCTTGGAGGGCTTTATTTTTCCAGCAGCACTTTTATGGCGTAATATTCCCTTCTTTTAACTTAAACTTTTGATTAGTACTTGCTATCTACTAAGACAGCATATTTTATAGCCTCTTGTGGAGACCAAAGGTCTAGACCTAATATCTGAGTGTTACCTTGATGTTTGYGAGTATTTATTTGGTTCAGTGCATCCAATGTATATCCAAGAGAAGAATCTTTGCTTTGTGAAGAACTTGGAGATTTTTCGGGACATTTTGGGAAATTCTAGTAMATATAAGTTTCAATAGGCTAAGCATTTCCCATTTTGAGTAAAAATGGTACATGTGCATTTAAAAATCGCTGTGTTGTGTGGTATGCTGGGTAAATGCAGAATTCTGGGTTTTTTAATGAAATAAGATAATAAAATACAGTGGTAATAATATCTTTAGGTAAGGTACTACCTTTAAAAGGGTTTCATCACCGATATACATTCAATCATGACTAGTAATAATACTATAATAGTAGTGGTCTATTGGTAGAAGCAAAACAGTTTAGTAGAAAGATGTACTTTTTGTTAGACCAGATGATGTAATTGATCCCTCTTTGCACAGTAGCTTTGGTTTTCAAAATAGTACTTGCAGTGTGGAATTCTACCAGTTGTATAAGAAAGAATCTGATTTGTTGATAACATTGGTAGCTCACAGATTTACTTGGGTAGGTGCTGCATGGAACCAGAAATGATCATATTTAAATGATTCTAGAGACTGATGTGATTCTTTGAACTTGTTTTGGAGATGGACAATTTAATATGCATGTCTTATGATTAAAGCAGGAAACTCTCATTTCAGCTCTCAGGCATTTGGGTGTTGACTGTCAAAAAGAGTAGTATATGGATTACGAAAAATATTTAATAGCCTAACATCTAGATACTGACTGGCATGTTTTAGGATTTTTGAATAACTAAAATAAAATTATTAGCATTTGTTACAGAATATTAAAAAAGTATGAAAGGAAGATAAAATTCAATAATAAATTATTTCTCACAAGAGGCTTATTTTCTGATTTTCAGAGAAATAGTCAGCACATAGCTTAAATTCAGAATTTTTCTATGAGTCTTTTTTTCTTTCCAACTACTTTCTAAGGGTCATGATTTCTGCACCCATCAGTTTATGTAGTTTCATGTTGTAGTTGAGATGGTCAGAAGACAAAGCAACACTCTATTTTCAGAAGGCTTCAAACCTGGTTTTATTGTGGCATGCAGGCTTTTTATACGTTCTTACAAAACTCATAATTTTACACTTTACCCATTGGTCAGGAAAGACAAACAAAGTGCTAATTGGAATAGACAGTTGCATGTTTCTCTTATTTATCCTTCTTTCTTTCTTGGTTTCTATGTCAATGACCTTGGTAGAAAATTTTTTCAGGGGTAAACATGGATCCTCTTATCAGACACCTCTCTGGCTCACTGAAGTCGCTGTAAAACTTTTTCCACAGTTTGAGATAGTTGGTTGTGTTGTGTAAGATCTAGCTGGTACATTGTCCTGGTTTAAAGGACAGGTGTCTGCCAAGGAAGGTGGGAACCTCCCTTGGAATGGAAAATATGACCCTCTCCCCTCCTGTTTATTATAACTTTGAACTGACAGGCTTTCAGACAAAGATATGGGGAAATGAATAACATTTATTTACATATATATATATATATATAATGTACGTATGTATGTATGTATGTATGTATGTATGTACAACAAGGCAAGCAAACAACCACAATGACAGCAACAACAAACAGAACCAGAAACCCAGTAACAGCCTTCTCTTGGCTGTCAAGCACTTTCCCCTTTGTTGTAGTTACGGTTACAGCTGGCAGGGGTGCTGGTGGCTCCTGGCCAGACAGAACAGGTGTGATGATTCCCCCAAGGTGCAGGGGGCACTGTGTTATGAACTCGGCTTCGTCTCTCCACATGGGTAATGGTGGGCGCTCCAGTAGGAGAGATAGATAAGGGGCTTTCTTTACAACGTCACAGGGGCAGCCGATCCTGTGGAATGGCAGAGGCAGGCACACCCCAGGTGGCAAACAACATGTAACAGAAAACGCTTCAGCCTTAGCAGGAGCCCAGGGTAGGTGGACACTGGGTATCAGGGTAGAGTGTAGCGAAAACTGAGGCAGCAGCAGAAAACAGTGAAGCTGGGCAGCTGTGTTTTCTCTGTAGGGGCAGAGAAACTCAGTGGCAGCTGAGTTTCTCTGGCTGCCACACAAGCCGGGGAGATGCGCTCCTCGGGGAGGGGTCCTGTGTTTTCCCCTGAGGCACTTGAGTAGATGGTGAGGGTCCTTTGCAGTGTGATTGGGTGTTACTAAGGTCCCAGTTCACCAGCTGGTCTTATGAACAGAGTCTCATCCATGGTAAAGAAGAACCAGAGCTGGGATGGACTCCATGGTGGCAGTAAATTCTTCCCATGGTAGCAGGAACGAGAGAGAGAGAGAGAGAGAGAAAGGGAAAGAAAAAGGGAGAGGGGGAGTGTGCAGAGGGGGAGTGTGCAGCCAGCTCCACCCCCTCCCTGTCCTCCTTGGCTACATTTTTTTTTCTCCCTTAAGTACTGGTCATTATCATCTCTTAGGCAACAAATGGAACAAAATTCCCTGAGAGAAAAGGAAAAAAAAGGAAAAATCCTAACCTCCAACATACATGTATAACTTTGAGGCTGGGTATTTTTGGTTGCTCTTTTTCATTAAAATAAAAAAAATATGTTGGCAAGGGCAAAAGTTATTGAGATGATATTAGTGAGAGAAAGAAACAGAATTACTTCCACTTGTCTTTGTTCACCACCAAAATATGGATGAGTTATTTTTTCATGATGGATTTGAACTTTCCACTAGATATCTCAGGATGCTGTAGAATGTTTTTAGGAGCTTTTGTTTTGTTTTGGTTGGTTCGTTCTTTTATCCTCCCATGACCTATCCTGTTCTACATGATTTGGGGAAGAACCTCTTTACTGGTCCAGTTATTAGCTGATTAGCTCTGATCCTTTTTGTATAGATGCAAGAGATCTTACACAGACTTGCTGTGTAACTTTTTTTCGTTCCTTTTTTAAAAGAAGAAAAGCATCCTTTAGACTTTGAAAGTGGGATCAAAGAAGCTAGGAACTATGCATTTTACATTGCTGCTGCTTGAAATGCTCTCTTAGATAACATTATGTTTGTTTGTCTATGCCATGTTTGTTTTTGGGAAAAGGGAATTAAATAGCTTGCAAAAAATATACCGCTCTTTTCTTCAGTTTCTGTTTCAAAAAGTTGTTTGCCCTTACTTACATTGTGCTCTTAGCTTCTACTAAAGAGGCATTGCCTGCATATCTGCTATTGCAGCTAAAAGCAATAGCAACATCTTTAAGGGTATTCTGAGTATCAACAGTGGCTACCATTGGATAGCAGGCAAAATGCACTGGGCTCCAGTGATGTATAGACTTCTGCAACATTTCTGTGTCATACTATTTTGCTTTTGCTGTGCTGCTTTTATTTACTGTATTGCTTTTGTTGGGTATTTTGATGAAGCATGCATATACATAGAAACTGGTTGAATTCCCTCTTGCGGTATTGCATCTGAAAAGTTGGAGCCACCCCAGCCTTACATTGCAGCTGTCTTGGTTTGGAAGACAGGTGCCTGCCAAGGTAGGTGGGAACCTCCTTTGGAATGGAAAATACGACCTCGACCCTCCAAATTATTACAACTTTGAAATTGTGGGGCTTTCAGGGAAAGATATGGGAAAAGGAATAACAGTTCATTAGAATATATGTATTCACACACACACACACACACATATATATATAGCAAGGCAAACAAACAAGAACAACAGCAGCAAAAACAAGTAGAAAAAACCCTCAGAAACCCAGTAACAGCCTTCTCTCGGCTGTCAAGCGCTTTCCCTTTTGGTGTAGTGATGGTCACAGCCGTCAGGGGCGCTGGTGGCTCCTGGTCAGGCAGGTGCAATGATTCCCCCACAGCTGCAAGGGGAGCTGTGGTGTGAGCTCAGCTGCCTCTCTCTACATCGATGATGGCGGCTCAGCCAGCAGAAGCGATAGAAGGGTGCTTTCTTTGCAACCGCAGGGGTGGCAGGCTGTCCCAGTGCCCCTCCCGATAGCGAAATGGGCTGCAGCAGGAACCTCAGAGCAGCAGGCTGGAACAGCAGAGGCAGGCACACCCAGGGTAGCAAAAATCCCAAATCCATAGCAGGAGCTGCAGGGTGTCCCAGCCAACACAGGGTGATGGATTAAAATGTACCAAAAAAAAAAAAAAATAGCCCGAAGTAGTGGCAGAAAAACAGTGGGGCTGGGCAGTGGTAGCTGGGCTTCCTCAAGCAGACGGAAGACACTCCCTCCAGAGGCTGAAGGGGGTCAGGGTCCCGGGTTTTCCCCTGAGGCATCCGAGTAGATGGTGAGGGTCCTTTCCAGTGCAATCAGATGTTGAAAAGGTCCCAGTTCAATGGCAGCTGTTACGAACAAAGGCTTCCGATGGTAAGGAGAAACTGTGCAGGGCAGAACTCCACAGTGGCAGTGAATTCTCGCTGCAACAGTCCCACAATAAAACCAGTACCGTCTCCCCTCTGATCCAGAGAAGGAGGGAGAGAGCGAGGATGGAGTCCAGCCCCTCACCCCCCACCCAAATCTTGTGGTGTCTCTGCACTTCTCAAGAGAAAGCTGCCCGGTTAACAGATGGTAGCAAACTGCATCCTTCCCCCTCCTTCTCCCATCCACATCTTTTGTCTCTTAAGTGTTGTAGTTTCCATCTGTTAGGCAACGCATAGGAGAAAATTCCCTGAGAGAAACAAAAATAAAAACAAAACTCCCAACACAAACAAACAAACAAAAACCAAAAAGAAAGAMAAAAGGAGGAGTTCTAAAATTCTAACCTCCAACAGGAAGGAGTTGCCTTAGTGGCTTGATAAAACATTGAAAACTGGAGACAGACATAATGAATAACCACAATTTGGTGGAAACAGAATGACAGTATTACCCATTATGAAGCTTTATCCCAGCAGTTCTGGCTGTTTTTTTATCAGCTAGCTGAAATGTCTAAGCTTTGTTAGAATTTGCTTTTACTACTTCTATTGATAATACAGCATTTAATAGCGTTTTACTAGTAATTTTTTCTAAGAGGGTGCTTCCCTTGTCGTGTTCTGTGTAGCTGAAGAAAGCATTTAAAATACTTCCTACAGTTAAAGCATAATAATGCAAGTTCAGTCTTAGTCTGGGAGAGCTAGTTTTGATGATAAAGTATATATTTAAATGTCATTCCCTACCATTTTATTGCATTATCTCTTTTCCAAATAGCTGGAAAACTGAAGATATATTTGGAATGTAAATTTTTAAGACTTTATTCTAATGTGTTCTGAGAGGAGGACCTTTTTAAAAATTACTAGAGAGCTGTTAAAGGCAGTACTGTGATATATGAAAGTCAGAAATAATGCCGTAAAATTCAGGTGTCTCCATGTCTACCTCCAACAAAATGCTCTCAATCTCAGAAATGGGTGAATTGGGTCCTCACAGAGGGGATTGTGTCTTTACAACATGGCATTTGCCCACTTCTTTGTGAGGAAGTGGAAGGATCCTGCTTGGTTCACAACTCTATGGGCTAGTTTAGCCTCCTTTGGCTTACTAAGCAGCATATTCCTAAAGTATTTGCAAATGTTCCATAAACTTCCTGCTGCTGGAGAGGTCACTGCCTTTTTGACATGATTCTTCTGTCACAGATTGAAATCAGGCCTGTGCTAAATTGCTGTATGCATCTTAGTATTGCCTGATGCAAAGAGCTATTTTTCCTTCTTACGATTTAATACATTAAGCATTAAAAAGCATTTATTTTAGGGAGATGCAAAGAGTCATCCTGTAGATGGATGGTTTTCTACCATCCAACGTAGGGAAATAAAGCAAAAAACCAAAATGACCCCCAAACTAATTTTTGATTATTGCTTTTTTACCAACAAGTTTGACATGTATCTTCTGCCTTCATATTTTTCTGTGATGTTGAGTAGAAAAAACTGACATTGCTGCCTTCTGGTGCCCTTCTCACCCCATTATTATTAAAAAAAGAAAACAACCCACACTTTCCCCCCATTTTAACCTATGCTTGTTGTTTAAATATTGCTTTTACCTTATCTTTCATCCCTTTATTTGATGGGCATAGATCTGTCCCAGGTCTTAGACATACAATAGAGATGCAGTGAAATCTGTGGGCTGAGCAGTGATATTTGCAGTTTGTTGTGACAGAGCTCCTGTGTCCTCACCCTAAAACTTCTGATAACTGTTGTCTGAAGTGCTATTTATGACCATAGGAACCACAATGCCTAAAGCTCTTATCACTATTATTCAGGTATTGGAAGCCGACTGAGAAAACCAGACCGATACTTATGTTATAGGTCAAGAACTCTGAGATACAGCCTTTCTGGTACACAGTTTGTTTCCATTCAAGAAAATTCAATCCATGCTGGTAGTTTGTTCCTTTGGGAGAGGAAAGTGTTGGCGGAACAAAGAACCCCTCTGCTTCCTGGCCCGCTCCATATCTGGTAATGTTGCAAATTTTGTTTGGCTTTGCAAATGAGGAAAGTTTTCTCATGGAGATTGTACCAAAATACATACACATGGAATACTTAAAGAGTAGGATAGTTCCGTGAGTAATCTATGCCTCATAAAGCTTGGAGAAGTCAGATCAGATACGAAGAAAGCAGAAGTTAAGTCTCAAACAGATGTATACATTTGTCAAAATTAGGATTTTTTTTTAGCTGAAGAGGCAGCAAAATGAGACATTTTGAGCAAATAGACTATATTTTTGCACTTATTTGTGTTAAATAATTTCAACCTATTTTACAAAGCTCTTTCATCCGTTATACAGATTAAATCAGGAGGGGCAGTAGCTAGCATTTACAGTTCAGGTTGGCAAATTAAACCACAGCGCAGAGAACTACTGCAAAGTCCAATAAAATCTAGTTTTAAGATCTTGGTTTCTGCTGTCTGGTTTAACCCCTGTTAAAAACACCCAAATTCTGACTTTCTTTTCCTTTGCTTCTGAACTTATTTTGAACAAATCCCATTATTTGAAGAAGGAAAGGACTTCATCTCTGTTTACTAGTTTACAGGTATCAAGGGAAACTCATCAATTTTTGCTTCCAAGTACCTTCTGTTTTATTAGAAGATGTAGAAAATCTTTTCCCCAAATAACCTATGTACCAAGTGCCTTTGCCTTGTATGTATTCTTCAGAGAATTGAAGAACTTTCATGATGTAGGTCAGGACTGTGACATTGCAAAATGAAATACAGCATGGAAGAAAGCCAGCATTTGTCATGGGTGTTTTGAAGGGTAGGTTGGAAAAGGGGAACAATAACTGACGGGCATGCCAGAAGAAGAAAACTAAGCAGAAAAATATTTTTTTCCCCCAGGCTTAACTCGAGAGCTCTAGATTGGAATAAATAGGTGTGTGTGATTTTTGTAAAAAAAAAAGTGTGTGTATAAATGTGTGTCTGTGTGTATATATATATATATATATATATATATATATGTATATGTAACATTCAGAAAACCTCACAACATTACTGTAATTTCATGCTATTTGCAGGATGTCAGTGACTTCATTTTGCTGGTCTTTTCACCCTTTCTCCTCCATTTTGTAACATAAGTAGTGGGCTAGAGTGAACAGGTTTTTTAGTAGCTTACTTTATAGATGACTTAGTGTTACACATAACCTGTGGCCAGCATGCTAGAATTTCTTACTTGATAAAACTGTAGCTTGAAAGAAAGTGATTCATTATAGCTATGTGGTTAAAGTGCTTTTGCAAAAGCAATATAATAGTGTTTGAGATTTGGACTTTGAAATGCAACTTCGGTAATAACTTGCTTGTTCTTTGAAGATAGTTGTTCACATACTTCTTGCAAATAGAGAGTGAAAGAATGAAAAGGAAGTAAGATAAAAATGAAATATGCATCTGGAAATGGAAAAAAAATCACCGAAATGTAACTATGGTTATCTCAACCAATGAACTGTTGTGTGTTGTGTGGGGGCATTATTGTGTTGCTTTTAAGAGTGAGCGGGGACATATTTTATTTTCCTAGCGCCAGATATCCTGCCATTTGTTGACTTTTGTTTTGTTTGTTTGACTTAACATTTATCTCATGTTAGTCAGTTACTCATTAACTGATGTGGCTGATGTTATAGTCATGTGAAGAAAAATTACCCACAGATTCATTGCAATCAGAATTCTTCATAAAAGAAATTWTTTTTAATCTTTTTTCCGTCACTATTGGACTTTTTCAAACTAAGGCTGAATGCAGGAAATATCACACCGGGAAAATGTTTTCATATTAACTGTGTATGCAACAACAGGCAGTTTGTCTTTGAAATAGTTGCTTGATTATTTGTGAATAGACTAACAATGTACCTCGGTGTCTAAGTGCTGGGCATTGAAAAGGTAGGTATTACTTAAACTAGGCAAAGCATTCTTACATTCTGGTATGGCTTGTTAATATGTGACTGTACAGAAGTACAGAAGCTTAAATCCACCTTGGTGTGGAACTATGAAATATTACACTAATGCATATGCAGTACATTTCTTATAAGAATAAAGAAACCATTGAAAGCTGACAAACCTGGTTATTGTAGATGTCTTTAAGGTTAGCTGTAGTTTCAGTAGGTGGACCAGAAAACTCCTTCTGAAGTTTATTGTTTTGTGCAGTTGGTACAGAGTGTGTAACTTTCTAAACCAATGACTGAGACCTTTATACTTGGTTTCCTGTCTATGCATTGTCACTGGATTTAAGTCTTGCTGTTTTACTTTTAAGCTCTATACTTTTTATATAACATCATTTTTTAGCATGTCCCAGACCTTTGAAAACAAGGCAAGAGAATTGGAGCCACTCATATATTCTCAACCTAGATTGTTTGGATGTCATAATATCCTCTGTTATCTGTTAACGGGTTTAAAAACTCTCTTGCTTTTAGCCTGTGTCTGGGTTAGCAGTGGAAGAATTTGCTTCAACTGCTGATGAGAACTGAAGCTGGAATATAGCAGGGTCTTGATTATTTTGCTTCACCTGGGAAGAAATGTGTTATTTGTGTATATGGAGTTAGAAGAAAAAAAGGTCAGTGCATCTTGGGTGGTTCATTGAGTTTTGTAGCTCAAAACCAGCAGCAGAACATCAAAGTCTTTGATTTCTGTAAAAAGTAAGTGCAGAAGACACAGAATTAGGAGAAGACGATAGTTTTTGGTAAAGTCAGTTTGCTATATGTAGCTGTTTCAAGTATAGAGAGCTCAGGAAAGAAAAAAACATCATGTGTTATTTTTAGTGTTAGCTCTTATCTTCTCACAGTCCAGAGTTACCTGAATAAGATGCCGCAAATATGCAGAGATCTGCAATTCTCTTCTTCAGTTCTTGTCCACTGGATGTCCCCAGTGTTCTTGTGTCAGAAGAAAGGGGATTTTTCTTAAACAGTGAGTCAGCTGTAATTAGCTAGCAAATGACAGCAGAACTGTGTTTTAGTTAGCCAAAGGGGTAAAGATATGCTTGATTCCTCGAGGGATCAAGTGGAGGGAAGGGAGATAGCAGAGACTATATTTATGTATGTCAGTGATGACAATTTTATTCCACAGTGGTTCCAGTTAATAATTACATGAGCATGTAATGTTAGTTCATCTCTTCCACTGCACTACTCAGCCAGTCTGCCAGCTCCTTTGGTGTTACCATTAATTATTTCTTCGTAGTATATGCAGTGAGAGGAAAGAAATTGAAATGTCATGTCTATACTTTAACCTTAGGTGTTGGTAATGAGAACACGAGCAAAACCAGTTTATAAGTATGAGGTAATCACATGGTCAGGACAGCTGAGATAGTCTTTCCTCTCTAGATGCAGGTGTTTGCTGCTTGTGGTGGTAGTGCAGGGTGCATGTGGCATTGATTCTTTCAGTTGGGCACTGTTCTACTTGGTGATTTGTCACTTTGGCTTGAAAGGAGAGTTGGTGGTTGTAATTCAAGGTGGCATATGAAGTTTTACACGCTATGTCAGGCAAGAGGTCACCAAGGCAGACGATGTCCTTGCTTCCAGCAATAAGCATGCTATTATGACAGGTTAGTTAACATCTTCCATGTATGGAAGTATGGGTGTCTGGTTGGATAGAGTAGTGAATCATGAGTCACAGCCACAAAATGAACTGCAGAGGTGCAGCGTATTAAAACCTCGGACTTGCAAGCCCACTGAGGAGTCAGAGGGGAGAGCCGACAAACTACAAAGGTTCAGTCTGTCCTGTTTTCTTCAGGGATAGTCTAGAGATCATGAGTGAGCTGGGACTCACTCATGTGCTACCTTTTTTTTTTCCCTTTTTATGAGTAATTTATGATTTAAGAAGCATTGAGAATTGGAGATCAGTCTTTTTCATAACCATTTATGGAGTCAAATGCTGTCTCTTCCATGCTAGTGGTTAAAAGCTGTTCCTGAGTGTTTAAGCTGGAGTAGGTTGTCCTTGTGTATTCAGGTAGTAGCCCCTTTGACTCTTTGCCTGTGTTGTGTACAGAACTGATGTTTCTTTTTTTTCTTGCAGCGTGCTCTGTTGCATGGGCTGCATTTTCTTTTTAATATTCTAAGGATTATAAGTGACCTGAGGCATGAGGCCCCCTCTACTCAGTAATCCCCTCTGTGTACCATGAATTGAGTCATCATAGGAGTGTTCAGAAGATCATAGCAGCTGTTCTGAAAGAAAACTCCACCTTTGTTGTCCAGGTGTTGCTGCAGAGTTTCTGGTTCCACTCTGCTCGCTGAGAGACAAATCTGTCCCGGAGAGCCATAATTTTGAAGGTGAACATGTTAAATGAAACAGTTTTCACTGGAGTTAACCTCAAGGTGCTTGCTAAAGTGAGCATGCATGATGACTACTACTGAAGCTCAGTTGAGTGGTGTAAAGGGATGAACCCACAGTCTTTAGACTGTATGTGTGAGATTTGAGGGTGCCTGCTATATGAGATTGTAGAAATAATCTAACACTTGGTTTTCCCTAGATCATCAGGTAATCCAATTTAGTCATGCATTTCTGGGCTTTCTTTGTGTTTTGGTTTCTGAATATCAAAATAAGGTGATTTGTGTTTTTTTGGTGTGATGTATAAAGGCTATGTTCTTCATAGGAAGTGTTTTTAATTTGGAGACAAATCTGTGAAGATATGTGAGTCCACAGAATATCTGTTCTGCTTCCTCTGCTAAACCCATGACCCAAAGTCAGTTCCAGAACAAGGGTGAGGTGTTGGGAACTGCTGAAGTTCTAGATTTCTTGAAAAGCAGAATATTTACTCATTAACTAAAACTGAGATGATGATTAAAGAGTGCTGTAAAGGATAGAGGAAGGGAGAAAACCCTTTGTGTTTCCCTGTATATGTGATGTGAGGGAAGGCATTACTCTTCAACCTGTTTCATTGATTAGAGTATGTGAGCAGGACACTGAGTCTGCATTGAGCTAGTGCTAACTTTTTAGGGAGCTGAAAGTAGATAGTACAGCTGAGAGTAGCGGTGGATGCTCAGGTTTTGCACCTGATCTGATTGGTGCTTCTTTGACTGGAAAGAGCTCAAACAATGCAGCTGGGACATTTTCAAAGGTACTATGTTTTTTTCCTTATTTTATCATCATTTTTTTATTCCAGGTGGAGACACCCTGCTTTCTTCCAAGCAGCTATGAGCTGGTAAGTATTTTTGGCGCTACTGATATCCATCAGGTTTTATTAGGTTATAGGTTAGATTATTCTTGTAGCCTCCTGTAACCTCTTATTATTTCCGTACTGTGCTATCACCTTCCTCTCTGAAGGCTTAGCAAATCAAGGGTCTGTTCCTGAAGCTTGTTACTGTGTCCTGTCCCATGCAGGAATCCACATGTTTTGTGCTTTTGTGTGTTTTAAATATAAAAATACTTCAGTAATTATTTGTTTCAACATACTCATGTCTCATGTAAATTTGGAAGTACAAGTAGTGTAAGATTTATTTGGAACCTGTTATTTTTTTGTTCCTGGTGGAACACATACTTGGTTAGGATAGGAAAACCTTAAGCCTTTTCTGGCTTGAAATACTGTATTTGGTTATTTTAGCTCCAAGGGTAATATGAGTGATACTCGGAAGATGGATTGTAACAGTTACTTATTGAACCAGCACTGGCAGCTGCTACTGTCATTACTAGAACTAAGCAGCCAACAGCTGATGCACCAGTGTCAGCTAAGAACTCTATGTGTTTTGAGTAAGTGATATAACCACTGGCAATTAGGAATCCTACATCTCACTTCTGCATTGCTTGTGAATTGGCCAAGTTACTTTGTACATTTTTGTGTCTTGATTTCCCTGCTGGAAAAATAGAGGTAATGGTACTTCCCTATCATGAATCACAGAAGTCAAAAAGTGCTTTTAAAATAATTATCCTGTAAAGCAAAGCCTGGAAACCGAAATCAGTAATTTTTGGTATTATGAGGAATGTGAGTATCAACTCATTCAAGATCTCTCCTAGATTTTACCCAGTATCAGAGTCTGAGGATCTTGTATAGCATCACTGCTGAAATTATTAAAAGAAGAATTATTAAAAGAAACCCTTTCTTTGTAGCTCACAGTATCAGGGGCATACTGGCAACTGCAGTTTCTTTCTTTTGTATTGTGCACACAACCCAAGTATTGATTCTGAAGTGGAAAACCAGTTACTGTGGTTCAGAAGAAATTTTAAAGATATAGCAACCTGTGGGATATGTTACTAGTCATTAATAATTCTCATTGAACTTGGTTTATGTGAACTTGGTTTATGTGGGCATGGGGCAATGCTGATAATGTAGTCCCAATGGACTCTGTGACCTGCTGGCATGTAAAGAGTGTAAATGGCATAACTGGCCTAACCTGTTTTAGTTTACTAGCAGGAATGTGGACAGAGATGTATTCAGTCACCAAATAAACATTTACTAGTTTGGGCAGAAGGAGTGGAATTCTATTTAAATTTCTTGCAGGGATATCTGTAGGTGAAATATTTTCACTATACAGTATACAGTATGTTTTATTGCTGAGAGATTGAATAGTGTGGTTTGCTTTTGGTGTGTAATGTGGTGACATTTTTATATTAGGAGTCTTTGTTCAGCACAAGTAAATTTTTTTTATTTAGTGAAGAGTTCTGTTGTTCTGAAGAAGGAATAGCTGCAAGCAATTTCTTTTACAACTGTTTTGAGTGTAAAGTTTTGACAAGATCAAGAATAAGCAGTTGAGAGGCTTAGATAATAGGGAGTGCAACATCTATTCAAATTAAACAAAACATTGTGGCATCGTAATTTGCTGCTGAACCATGGGTTTATCCCCATTCACTCCAGCCAAGGAGTTCCAACCTTTTAGTCTTCACATGAATAAACAATACATATGCCTTCTTTAAATCAGTGTTGCATCTATTTAGTCAATGTAAAGATTGCCTATATTGCGCTCCTTAAACTGGCAAGATAGTAGTTAGACTCTCAGTGACATATTTCTTGAAGCCTGATGAAATTCACAGATGTTATTTTTCATCAAAATGTGTGTTTTATTGAGTATTTTCTTTTGTCTGTTACCAAACTGGCCGTTCCCATTTCTCGTGAACCACTTGTCTTGAAGCTTTGTAATGACATCAGGAGCCTCATATATCAACTCAATGCAGCTGTTTGGGCTTTCAGGTGTTAAAATATAAAGCAGTTCCTGTGTTGTAACACTACTTACTTAATGCTGTCATGCACATTCACACATTCCTCAGAATGTGGGATGATGTTAGTCTAGCTCTGTTAATTCAATTCAAATGTTTAGCAAAGACGATGTATTGTGTTGCACTTAATTTTATTTCAAGAAGAAACAATGGCCTATTTGTGGGAGTGGTCTTTCATTGCAGAGATTTATAGCTTAACCCAAAAACCGAAGAAAAAAAAAGGGGGGGAAAAGGTGTCATGGTCACTGTGTTTGTTTGTTTTTACCTTAGAGCTGAGTGAGCATATATAGTACTTCTAAAATTAGATAAAAATTAAAGATGGTAGATTTGTTTAAATGGTCTTTACTGGAATTATTGGATCATATTTTGAAAGATTGTTAGTTACTCAGTTGATAGTATTCCTTAAATTGATGTTTTTAATTTAAAAAAATTTTGACAACTTAAGTCTTTTTCTCTAGTGCTGTCAAAATAAGAAAATGCTTAGGCCCTAACTGTAAAGCTCTGAATACTTCTTATTTCATCTATTACTTAAAAAAGATAAAAATGAAAAGGAAAGCCAATGGGAGCATATTATTTTAGAGATAATTTTTGGATTCCAGGAAATAGTCTAGGATATTTTAAGATGCTTCAAAAGGGCAGTAAGCTAGTCTTCTTCACTGAATCTCTTTTTTGTCCTCCATGAGACTGTATTTTTGAAAAGAATAAAGCAGACTAAATCTTAATTCCTCAGAGTCCCATCACCTATGCCGCCAAATTTCTTGAAGTAAAAAGAAATGTGTGAAGGCCCAAACCTCTTACATACATGAATTCTTATCTTAAAATGACTTCATTGATGAATGGTCCTTATGACTGCATGACATGTCAGTTTTAAGAACATTTAAAAAGTGATCTTCAGCACAGAAATTTCTGATTTAACCTTAGTAGCCTTTCTTCCCAACCCCCCCGTCCCCCGCCTTTTTTCTTACGTTTTTTTCCAAAGGGTTACCAAAGAATTTTGCGTACCTCTAGTCTGCCACTTAAATATCACTTGTCATAACTTGCTGTTATAATGCGGACAGATTAAATGGACACATACTTGTAAAGTATATTTTACCATAACAGTCACTTCAAGCTGAARTTTGTTTAGGTGTTTTGCTAAGTCTTTGAGTGGAAGTTTGATGATTTTGATAGAAATTGGGGAAGGGCGTCAATGGTTCTGATTCCCACCCCCTTCTGCTTCATTATGCAAGCTTCTTTTCTGCCTGTAGAAAGAAAAATCAAAGACTTGAACATTCAGGCCCCTCCTAACAAACTAAAACCTGATTTTGAACAGTGAGTCAGATTATGCTCTGTACTGTTTCAAAATAGGAGGAGAACAGAATAAAAGTACTTGTGGGAGAAGTAGAGATTGGTTTGCTTTGGGTTCTTTTTGGTGTGTGTATTTTTCATTTGTTTTTTTAAAAGGATCAGGAGCATACCTTGAAAAAATTGCTGAAGAACTGAGTGTGAAGTCACAAAGGCTTCATTTTAATTGCCTATCTCATTTTTTACTTGAAATCCAAGGTAGTTCATATATACACCTACATACATTAAATCTAGTGCCAATATTTCCTCAAAAAAATTTAAAAACTAAGAACTGAAAATACATGTTGATATATAAATGTTAAACCAAACTCCCAGCTATGTATGGGTAAAGAACAGGAAACTTTAAGAAAATTCAGTACTCTTAACAGTGTTTGAAAGAATGCTTGTCCCCTGTTGCTAAAGAACCCTTTCCTTCCTTTTTTTCATGCTATTGAATGCAATCCTCTCCAGAAGCTTTGTATGAGAAAGATAAGTGAATTTGAAAAAATGAATTTTTATCCCTACTGCATTCATTTTTAAACACATGTTTTGAGAAAAACAATGTGACACAATTTACTGTTCCATGTAACACAATCTGTTTTTAATGTGGGCATGCAAGAGATTTTTTAAGAAATGGGAAGCTGAATAATTCTTTGTAGTATTGGGAAAGTCTGTGCATGTAGATGAAGAATTGCATTCTCCAATTTCATTTTAAGTTAGGTCTCATTACTAGAAGATATAATATGTTAATTTGGGTTAGTCAGGCATGACCTCCAAACACAGTGGAGTATGATGACAGTAACCAAACTGAGCTAGAAACTGACATATACAATATATACAATGATTTTGCTCTGCCATCTCTGAGTTTGGTTTCTGGCTTACATTAGTAAATGCTTTTGTGAAAAATTTATCAAGTGGGTTTGGTTTGTAATAAGTGTCTGTGACTAATGGCTAATTAGTTCACGTTTTCCTGTTTTTCTTCTTCCAAGAAATAGTGTGGAAAGCTTATGGAAAACTCGGAACATGCCCAGCTCCATTATTTAGGGAAACTTCCTTTTTTTTTTTTCCCTATATGCTACATTTGGTTCACAGGATCTGTGAGATGCATGCAAAACCAGCATTATATGCATATGCAGGCTTGATTTGGTGAAGGTGAAGGACATGCTAAATCTACCAGACTTTCCCATTGATATGAACTTTCCTGACTCCTTCCAAGACTGTCACCAGAGCAGTTCTTAAGGGAGTGCTGCAGGCTATAGCTGCCTGTCTCATGCACATGCTTGTACATCATGGGAGGGGAAATGCAGCAGCCTTGTTCTGTTCTCTGATTTGTTTGCAAAAGGTGGGAATATCCAGTGGAGGTTTGTATTTGTCTGTTCAGTTCCTGCTCTGTCACCATCCAGAACAATAGTGCTCATGTCTCCATGAAAACTGTGGGCTTTGGAGAAACGTTTAAAGGAGGGATGTTTCTTCACTTCTGGTTCATACAGCTTTCCTGAACTCACAAGGAAGCAAAGGTGAAACTTTTGCTTGAAACTTTTTGAAACTTTTTTTAAAGCTCTCTCTGTCTTGCTGTTCAGTTTTTCTTTATTAAATTTTGATGTGTGCTTTTCTCTTCCTTTCCTTTTTTTCCTTTCAGCTTCCTAAAAAGATTTTCCTAGCTTTCTCAATTTCTTGATTTGTGGTCATAGATATGCAGAAGAACAGACTAATATGACACTTTCTTGACAAAACCTGTGAGCTGATGCCTGATTTGAAACACTTGACATGATTGTGTTTTAAACTTTTTTTGCATTTCAGTTTTCCAGAACCGGGCTGGTATGGGCCTCTTTGTAATGCATTTCTATGAGGTTTATTTTTTAGTTTTAGATTTCAAGTGCTTACAAGCGTAAGGCCATGCTCTTCAAAGACATGCAGAATTGAAGTTCCAAAAAATGCTTAAGTGCAGTCAGTGCCTTGTTCATTAAAGTYGTTGACTTAGTCATAAGAGAGCACAGAGACTAAAACTGCATGAATTGGCTACCCCAATCCCCCAAATTAAGAAATGCAGTGATCCCAAATTGAGCTGTGCAAGGCACACTCAATTCAAAACCTAGTCATTGCGTTTGCCAGGCGGGAGGGCTCACAAATTTTCTAGGAATGTTAGAGGATTACAAGATTTAATAGGAATTAAAATATGAAGTTTTGTTATAATACAGTATGTTCAGTTCCAAGCATTCATCCAAAATGAAATGAAAAGCAGGCTTTCTTTGAACAATCAAAACAACAGAAACAGGGAATCAGCAAGAGGGAAAGGTTTGGTAGTTCCCAGAGCCAAGTTTGCCTGCCTGTTTATTTTCTCCAAATTGACTTCAAACCTTTCTACTGAGTGTGATACTTTTTCAAGGCAGAAGCATCTGCTTTTCAGAAATGTAACACTAATTACTATAGCAGATAAATCCAGAAGCATGATTTTCTTTCAAGGTATAGCATGCTTCTTTCTGCCATCCCACCTTTCTTTTTCTAAAGCAAAATTATCCAGATTTTTCAGATTACTCAGTATAGATAGTTTTCAGATGGCATAGAAATTTTTCTTATGTTTCACTTCACTAAAAGGCAAATGGGCTTTCATAGGTTCTGCTTGACAGCTCACTGGAAAAGGGAAATACCCACTAGAGGATGTATTTTCTTTCTGCTTATCTGCATAATTTTCTATTCTTTCATAGCTTATCCTGAGAGTGACAGATCTTATGTCCCTTGTGAAAATGCCTCTGATTAATATTTGAAAATGCTTTTTCAACACTGAACTGTGTGAAAGGATAGGGCAATACTAATGCTATCACTATAAGTGAATGCTAGCCAAATATTAAAATAATAAATGACTGTGGCGTTAGTTATTACAATGTAATCGACAACTGCCACTTATCTTTCAAAAGGAAAAGACAAATCTTTTAGTGTTAATTTAAAAATCTGTTTTTCTTATAGTCAGAATTCATTGTAAAAAGCACAATGAATCATGTATCTATGTGGACCCCTCTCTTCAGACAGAACTGCGAAGGAAGTGTGATACTTTAGGTAAAATTCTGGTCTTTGGTCTGACTGCTATATAATGGTGAATTCTGTTTGTTTATTGCTTAACTAAACTTCAGCCTCTGGCATCCCATTCAATTTTAGTTCTCTATCATGTCAAAAATCATACTTGTTTCATTTAATTTAGGTTTTTCACATTGGTGCAAAAATTTAGTACTTGATCGTACGTAAAATGATGTGGCAGAAGTGTTACATTTGAACTTATTTTTGATTCTCATTTAATGTCATTGAATGCTGGAGTCAAACCTCAGGCATTTTTCTCAGAGAAGTGTCTTGGAGAACACCACCTGGTAGAGTTTGAGGGTGGAAAGGGGGAATTAATTGGGTTTTCAATGTCTTTAAAGGGCAATCCAAATGAGAAGTGTTCAGGGCAAGATAGTCTTACTGATGAGTGAAACAAAGTTAACAAATGTGAAGAAACTATAAGTGATGTAATTTTATCTTTTGCTGTAATGACTTCATTTTTCCTTCAGAGAGGCCATTTTTAGGGAGTCATTGTCAAAAATCCGTGATGATTTTCTTCAATAATGGTAGGAGGGAGAGGTTGGATTGGTTTTGTAATGATTTTAGCTTGTTCGATGGAAAAGTGGTTTTTATTTCTAGCCATGTCAATCTAATTTCCTTTAAGCTGTTTTCATTGGGGGGTGATAAGGATGCTTTGTTGTGTTTGATATTGAAATGCTATGATTGATGAGGTGCAGAGGTAGAACCATAGAATCACAGAATGGTTTGGTTGGAAGGGACCTCAAAACATTGTCTAATTTCAACTCCCCTGCCATTGGCACAGACACCTTGCACTAGACCAGATTGCTCAGAGCCTCATCCAGCCTGGCACTGAACTCTTCCAGGGATGGGTATCCACAGCTTCTCTGGGCAACCTGTTCTAGTGCCTCACCACCCTCACAGTAAAGAATTTCTTCCTAATATCTAAACTACCCTCCTTCATTAAAGCCATTCCCGCTTCTCCTACCACTGCATATACTTGTTAAAAGTGCCTCTCCACTTTCCTTGTAGGCTCCCTTTAGGTACTGGAAGGCTGCTTTAAGATCTCTCTGGAGTCCTTTCTTCTGCAGGCTAAACAACCCCATCTCTCTAACCCTGTTTTCATAGGAGAGGTGATCATCTTCATAACCCTCCTCTGTATCCTTTTCAGTGGGTTCACATCTTTCTTGTATTGTGGCCCCCAGAGCTGGATGCAGCACTCCAGGTGGATTCTCACAGGAGCACAGGGGCAATCTGCCTTGACCTGCTGACCAACTGCTTTTGAGGCAGGCCAGGATATGGTTGGCTTTCTCAACTGGAAGCACACATTGTTGGGATGTATCAAGCTTCTTGTTCACCAGATCCCCAAGTCCTTCTTCCCAGGGTTGCTCTTGATTCATTCTTGGGCCAGACTATATTTATGCTTGGGGTTGTCTCAAGGCAGGCACAGGACTTTGGATTTGACCTTGTTGAACTTCATGAGGTTTACAAAGGCCTACCTTTCAAACCTGTCTCGGTCCCTGTGCATGGCATTTTTTCCGTCCAGCATGCCCATCACATCACACAACTTGGTGTTGACAAACTTGCTGAGGGTGCACTTGATCCCACTCTCCATGTCACTGACAAAGATGTTATAGTGCCAGTCTCAATAGCCACCCAAGGAATGCCACTGGTCTCCACTTGGACATTAAGCCATTGACTGCAACACTGTGACTGTCCAGCCAATTCTTCATCCACCAAGTGGTCCATCTGTGAAATCTATGTCTCTCCAATTTACAGACAAGGGTGTTGTGTGGGACAATGTCATATGCAATGCACAGGACCAGGTAGATGATGTCAGTTGCTCCTCCTTCATCTGCCAGTTCTTGTAATGCTGTCATAGAAGGCCACTAAATTTGTCAGGTGAGATTTGCCATTAGTGAAGCCATGCTGGCCATTGCCAATCACCTTATTTTCCATGTGCCTTGGCTTAGTTTCCAGGAGGATCCGCTCCATGATCTTGCCAGGCACTGAGGTGAGACTTACTGGTTTGTAGTTCCCTGGGTCTTCCATATTTCCCTTTATAAAAATGGGGGTTATGTTTCATTTTCTTTCAGTCAGTTGGAGCTTCAGTGGAATTCTACAACTTCTCAAATGTGATGGATAGTAACTTAGCCACTTCCAGTTCCCTCAGAACCCATGGATATTTCTCATCATATCCCATGGACCTGTGCTCCTTCAGGTTCCTTAAGTGGCCTTAGACCTTGTGGTCTCCTACAGCAGACAGTTCTTCATTCTTCCAATCCCTGCCTTTACCTTCATTGAGTACCTCAGCCTTTTCCATGTCCTGGGTAACCAGGTCTCCCATATCCTTCTTGATGAAACCCACATTTTCCCTAGTCTTTCTTTCATTACCAATATACCTGTGGTAACCTGCCTTGGCCAGATCGTGTCAGTTCTGTGGCTGCTCAGACAGTTTTTCTGTTTTTCTTAGTCTCTACCTTCACCTTTTTAGAATGTACCTTTTTGTCTTTGAGTTTGTCCAGATGTAACTTGTTGATCCATGCAGGCCTCTTGAAATTTATGCCCAATTTCCTCTTGGTAGGGATGCATAGCTCTTGAACCAGGAGGAGACAATCCTTGAATGTCATCCAGCTTTCTTGAGCCCCTTTTCCCTCCAGGGCTTTAAGCCCATGGCATTCTTCCAAGGAGATCCCCAAAGAGGGGCAAATCTGATCTCCTGAATTCCAAGGTAGTGAGTTTGATATGTATGCTCCTCACTACCCCAAGGATCTAGAATTTCACTGCTTTGTGGTCACTGTAGCCCAGGCTTCCCTTGAGCTTCATGTTCTCCACCACTCCCTCCTTGTTAGTGAAAACAAARTCTAGCATAGCTCTTCTCCTTGTTGGCTCATCTGTCACTTGGAGATGGAAGGGATCAATGTGTTACAGGAGCCTGCTGGATTGCCTGTGTCCTGCTGTGTCATCCTTCCAACAGATACTAGGTTGTTTGAAGTTCCCCATGAGGACCAGGGCTTGTGACCCTTGAGGCCATTCTATTTTGCTGTAGAAGGCCTCATCATATTGGTCTTTTTGGTCAAGTGGCCTGTAGCAGGCCTGCACTATAATGTGATCTGTTCCTGCCCTCCTCCCCTTTCATCCTGACCTGTAAACTTTCAAATCAGCTCCTCGTCAATCATGAGGTAGAGCTCCATGCTTATTCACAGGGAGGACAACACCACCTCCTCATCATCCCTGCCTGTCCTTCCTAAAGAGCCTGTACCCTTCCATTCCAAAACTTCAGTCATAGGAGTTGCCCCAGTATGTTTTCATGATGTCAGTAAAGTCATAAGCATGCATGTGTGTTACGCAGGTTAGCTATAATATACTGAGTATACTGTTATCATGGTGTTCAATATCTTATATTGAATTTAAGTATAATGACTACACATGGGGCTCATGAAATGTGATAGGCATCAAATCTTCTGTTGTCTCTGATTTCTAGTTTTACATCTGGAAAATAATTCTCTTAATACACATCACAGTTTCCCCGTGGAAACCTCCTTTTACACATGGTGTTAGAAAAAAACAGTCCAAAAATGGTGCAGTGAGATATTTTAATATTTGGTGATGTTTTCCATGTGAGATATCAGACCTTTTGCCTATGGCAGTATGTCTTCCAAATTGAAGAGAAGTCAGAAACTGGAAACAGCAGCCATGAGATGAATAGGGAAGGAGGGAAGGGAGGATGTTCACAGTTTGGTTACAGAGATTGTAAAATCAGTTTGGCTGTTGTTTTTTTTTTAATGAATTTTTTTTTTAACTTTTTTCACTTGGATGTGCCATAGATTTATGTGTGATACCTTCCTTTTTATTATTTTTAGCACTTAAAACCAGAAAGATTTATAGTTGGCACAGCTATCTCTTAGAGTGGTTAGAATGGTCACCCCATGAAGGTGTAGTAAATAATGTTGAAGTTTCAAAGGAAATGTCAAGCCTTCACTAAAACTTTAGGAATTTGAAGTTGAAGTCTTCAATCTCAATGGGGCTGATATTCTTGGTTAAGATGTTTAACTTGGATATTAGAATATACTTTCAAAGCATCTCTTCATATGTGTTCAGTCAGAGACAAAGCTGGATTGTTTACATCACGAACATGTACCACAGAAGTTAGCCAGTCAAGGAATTTATTTGTAATTTTAGTCCTAGAGCTGATGAATATGCAGCAGGAATAGCAATATTTGGCTTGGGGCAACAATTTTAAAGCTGTGAAGGGAGCAGATGAAAGCTTGAGTGTAATCCCTTATTACATACATGCATACAGACACTCCATGTGTATACAAACACATCTGTTTACCTGAGATGGTTCTTTCAGCACAACTCATTTCAGCAGTCTTCCCGTTAAGTCAGAACAAAAAAGAAAAAGTGTCATCCTGCGAGCTGAGATAGTTATATCAAGCCCTGTGCTTTTAGCACTCTGTGTTTCCTCATTACTAAAGTGGAGAGAGCTATTGCATCTAGCAGTGTGAGAGAATATAGATATTTCAGTAGAAGCTTGGCAAACTGGAGAGCAAATTCAAAACATTAAAAATGAAAGAGAAGAAGAGCTTCTTGCTTCTTATTCCATATTTCACCTTGCGGCTGTCCTAGAAAACTTGCAGACTACACCAATCGAATGCCAGACTGATAAATACATGGACAAAACCCCTTTTAACTGGCACACATTAGGTGTAAGTTTCACTTATGTTTGTATATGCAATTACACAAATAGGCTTGTGTTGGAAGAGTGGGTGCTGAGTTCAGCTTATGTATGAACTTTCTGGTGAAGGGCCAAAGTGAGCAGTGTGTTTTCCTAAGTGCTTTGCTTGTGCACCTCATGAAGTCTCTTTTTTACGGAGATTTCCAAGTGAATCCAAAAACTGTATTTTGTGTGTTTTGTCTTTTTCTATTTGAGTCTGTGTATTTTTGTAGGTAGCAGTGGATGTGCTAAGACTGAAGTAATATTAACTGAAGTTATAGTTATACAGTTGTTTGTCTTCTGCTGAGAAGAACCTGGAAGATTCAAACAATAGGGTTCATGGGTTGTATTAACAGCACTGATCAGTCTGTATTTTAGTTCTTCTGACTGACAGATTTGTACTTGCCACACTGTGGAGATTTGATAGCTGATAAGGCAAGTCAAAATTTTAAGTAATAAAGTCAGACAAATGCAAAGCCTATTCTCATGGATTAACTGTGAGCCAGTCTCACATTGTAACCATTATGGTTGATATGGGATGTATGCCCTGGTAAACTGTGTGTGGTTCATTTAACTAAGCAAGGTTTTGAAGATGTTGTAATTTATACACGCTGAAAACCTATAGCTCTTTCCAGTTGACATTTGTAACTACTGTGTGTCTGGACTTTAGTGAGCAAAAAAGTTGACAGTTATGAAACTGCCTCTCTAGTTCAAAATATCTTTCCCACAGCAGGATTTGGAGACGAATTTTTAGTTGTACCACTGCTAATATTAGACTTTTTGTAGTAATGGGTTGGCTCTTTCCTTTTAAAAGGTTTGTTTTAAACCTCCATTGATACAATTTAGCATGTTTTTAAGCCTTGAGAAGATTTTTTTGTCCAGTACTTAGAGAAAATTCTCAGCAGTTCACTTCATTAACATCCACTCAAGTGTCTTTTTTCATCGAAAAGCATAAAATGAGAGATTGGGTGAAAATGCAAAAGGGAATAAGTGGTTAGCAATGTACATCTCCATAGATGTACATTGGAGTAAACACTCTCAGTAGCTGAGTACTGTCATATAGACTTGAATATGCAGGACGATAATGCAAAACTAATTAATTTTCCATATCTGTTTGAAAGGTAATTAGCTTATTAATACTGTAGAATGGTATGTACTTCTGAATGATTTTTTTTTGTGTATGTGTGTATATGTATATATATGCCATTAGGAGGGGATTTCTTAAAATGTACTTAAGCTATCTGGAGAAATAGTTTCTGTTAACTTTTCTCCTTTTACAGGCTAATAACTCTGAGATGGTTAAAAATCATGTAAGCAGAAGTGTAAATAATTCTGTTTTATTTATTATTTCTTCTTTTACTTGGCCTGATTTATTTTCCTGCTTGTGGCTGCTTATTTGTGTCACATCTTCATACAGCATTTGTTGCTAGCCATTTTCCAAGTATGCACTTTGGTTTCTGTACTGTGTGAAATTAACTTCTGATTAGGACCATTAGTGTTTTTTTCCACCACTGAGTTTTTTCAGAAACAATGAAATTACCTCTGCATCCCTTGTTTTTAAATCAAGCAGGGGAGAAATAAAGGGAAATATTATAGTCTTCATAGACTCAATTGTATTTAGATGCATTCAGAAAGTCAAGAAATTTTTTTTTCAGCAAGAATAGTGTTAATTCTTGTATTGTATTCAATATGAAATTGATCTTTTAGCTTATATTTTTTCCAGTTGCTATGCCATTTTATTTAAAAGACAAAATAGGTGCAACTTCCCAACCCTTTATTACTATGGCTGTAGTACTCCTGGTAAAGGTAGTATTAGTGACATTTATTGAAGTACAGTAGAACCCAGTTGCCTAATTGATGTAGAAATTTCTGCAAATAGGAAGTACAGCTCATTTCAATACTAACAACACTTATAAGTATACTTTTAGCACAATTTCTGTAAAATAAATAAGACAAAAAAGAAAACTTTTAAAGTCTTTTGGAGTTACCTTTTAACAGAGATGTCAAATCTTGTAGATTTCTAAATAAATTATGGGAGATGCCTATAGTTAACTATCTGCTAGTAGGCAACTGTGATGCAGGTGTTTGATTTGAAAATGAGGCTAAAATTTTAAAAGGGACAATAGAAAGGACTTGCAAGATGCACATGGTCTTCACCGATTTATTGTTCAATTTCAGACCAGCTCTCTATAGCAATAAATGAGCGTCTGTTTCACAGTGTTAGTCCTGTGTGCATTGCATTTATTTTGTGATGCTGTCCATGGTTCAGTGCTGCAGGCTTCTGCTGGTGCCGCTCTGTGCAGGGTGTGAAGAGTTCTGATCCCTGACTACCTAGACAGGAGATGTTCAAAGAGGTTACGTTTGTATTAGCAGTATAGTTCATTTCCTTTGGCTGACAATATATGTTTTTCTACAACCAAGGGTATCTCTGTGTTGTATCCATGCTATTATCTACTCTGTTTCAGTAAAATTAGAATTATTTCTAATTGCTAGAATATATTTGATATTGAGAGCAGCTAAAATGTCTCGTGACATGATTGTTTCACCTTTCAGTTCACTGTTCTCCTCCTTAACTAGACAAATTGACTAAAGTTAAAAAATCAGAAAAGAGCATACTTCTTAGTTATTTGCATATGAATAATTGGTTTTGACAGCTGCTTATAGTGAAAAAATGTGAAGCAAAATAGTGAGATCACTCTCTGATCTAGTTGCTAGTTGGAAGTTTTTAGCATCTTTGTATTACATCTGAATACTTCAAAGTTTCTACTGGTTTCTGTTTCTACTGGTTGTTACACAAGCCTAGATCATGTTTCTTGACTTTTTTTTCTGTATATGTAATAGTTTGTGCACAGCCATTTTGAATGCAGCTTTAATAGCAAGCAATGTTGTTTCAGCTGTGCCTTTTGTCTTATTGTGTTTTGCATTGATTATTACTTGACTGTTGTGTTGTGTTTAGTTAGACTGTTCTGTTTCCCCCTGTTTTGTAATGGTTTCACCCTGGTTCTCCCCCTCCTCGGTAAATGTCAATCACCCCTGCCCACCACCCTCTTCTCCAGAAAATTCTGTCCTGRGCTTCGAGGGATTCGATGRGAAACATGGGTCCCACCTTCCAGCTGCCCTGATTGCTCTGTATCATCTGTCTATCTTATGTACTCCACTCCCCCCCGGATTCCTGTTGGCTGCCGGGATTTGTTCCTCCCCTGCCCCTTCACACTTTATAACCTGGGGGGGACACGCCTTTTCTTTTGTCTCCTGCTGCTGGTTCCCCTGAGATGAAGTAAACTTGGACTAAAACCCAGCTGGAGTCCGCCTTCTTATTTCTGCTGCTRGCAGCTTCTGTCAGCTTYGTYCTGCATCTGGCAACGTCCCCGGATTCCCCTCTGGGTGCCTGCGGGAAGCGCGAGCCCGGTCCCGCCGCTCCGAGGCGAGCGCTCCCCCGCTGCCAGTGGTCGCTGGGCCAGCTAGCCGGGACGTTCTAACCAGCTGATTGCTGCACTTGACCATTAGTGAACTTCCTGAAATTGTCATTAGTTACTTTCTATGGACCAGTATATTCCAGGAGCAAAGGTTGACATGGATTGACGTGCAGAAGAAAGGTCCAATCTGAAACACAGATGTCTATTTGGAAAAGAGAGGAGATGTAAAGCTGAGAGGCTGGGTGATTCCCAGAATGCTGTCCCCAGACAGTGGGGCTGGATGCAGCCATGAGATGAGGCTTGGATGAGGCTTTTGCAAGTYTTGTTCTGTGACTGCAGCACACATCCCATCTGTGTTGTGCTAATGGGAGGTGCATCTTTCTGTTCTCTTCCTTCTAACTTTGTGCTGTGCTTTTTCTCCTTTTTTTTATTAACTAAACTGGAAGAAACTGCTTTAACTTGTTTGTTGTCTCTGGAATTGCTTCTTCTTTCTCTTCTCTCCTTTGCATATTGTTTCATGGCATCTGGTCCAGGAAAGAAAACCTCTCTTGCTTTTTTTGGTAATGTGCCTGCTAATGAAATATTTCTAGTGTCAGCTCTTATTGCTTAATAGGAAAGGTGTGTAAACATCAGGCAAGACAGTTTTGCCTCGGTTGTGATACTACCTAGAATTCAAAATTTTGTTAGCTTTTTTCTAGTGTTCAGGGTAGCTCTGAGKCATGGATAGCACATTCTTACTTGGGAAGTCAAAAGTGCCTTTTCTTACATTTAAAGGCCTTCCTCATGGAATGTTATTTTATTCTTAATATTATAATATTTAAAACAAATAAATCAAACTTGTTTCAGCTAAAGGCTAGCAGAAATGATTCTGTCACTTTCTATTCAAGAATTGTGTGCACATAATCTTCTGTTAGTTAACAGGTGGTCTAAATTTGTGGTGAAAGTTTTACTTCAGTTCTGATCATTTTCATCTTAACTAGGTCTGAGAGAAACTCAGGAGATCCATTCTGAAGGCTTTCCTTTTTCCTTCTTACCTTGGCAGATTGGTAGGTAGGACTCTATATCCCAGGGCCCAACAAACTTTTTAAAAATTGAGGTGGACTACAAAACCCTACAGTGAACTTGTTTGGGAAGCCTGGCAGTTTTGGCTGAAGTGGTAGGAGCTCCCATGAAAGAATCATGGGAGCAGCTTTGCCAGCTGCTAAGAGAGAGAGAGAAAGCAAGCTGGGATTTTTAAGTTCTGCGGACATTGCCATTTGCAAGGGTCACATCTGTCTGGATTCCTGCTGTCACACTATGCAGGGGAACAGATCAGGGTTTTTATACCACAGTATACAAAACAAAACTAAATTTGCTCTGAAACAAATAGCTGCTTGCAGTAGAAATAAATCTCTTCTGTGGAGTCAACTAAAACAATATTTTAAATTAATATTTATATTTACTACAGGAATTGATACATAATAGCACAGAGATATTTTTATTTACAAAGCATGAATATTTTCTGCACTTGGAATCATTCCAAAGCCAGAAGCCAAAAGATTATGCAAATTCTGGTTCTCATGCAAAACATCCAAACATGTTTCACTGTATCAGTAGGAATTATTACGATGAGCAGTCCAATGATCAGTGTAGTTCATTGCCCTTTTTCTGCAGAATGCTGGAGTGTATAAACTGTTACATTGTGCCTTGGAATAGGTTGGAAAATTTCTTCTGATTCCTGTCCATGGCTTGAGAGATGTAAATACATCACAGATCTGGTTCAAATGCAGTCAGGTATCTTGCTGATGAGTCTTTCTCTTTGTATTTTTATTTATGCTGTTTGAATGGTGAACAATCACACAGAAAAAAGAGTTTCATAAGATGATTAAAATCTGTGTAAAACCAATGTAATTATATGCAGATTAGCTAATCAAATACTCTGTTGCTTATAGCACCATTAAAAATGGGCACAAAAAATACTTATATTCAAAGTAGATACATGTCATTCTTTCAAAATGTCCTGATATCTTTAAGTCACAGATTTGTCATTGATTGATATTTCAGATGGTTGGTTTCTACTCATCGATCCTTATGCCTCTCAATGCTTTCATTCAAGAGGGAGCCCAGGAGAGAAACAGATGAGCTATGTGAATGCATGCCAGATCTTGGAGCTCTGAGTTTGCAGTAGTGCAGTTCCTCAAAGGAACATATATATGGTTGATGTACAGCTGACTCAGCTGTTTAGATTAGCCCAGTCCATGAAACCAGGTTTTCTTATATTCTGCTGAGATAATTTTTAAGCAGATACTATGTATTTCTACTAATACTATTGTATTGCAGTTCAGGGCCAGCAACTGAGTCTTAGGAAAGGCAACTGCTTGATTTTTCATTTAGTTTCCTTAGTCTGTCCTTGATTCTAGTCTCAAAAGGGGCAAGTCACAATCCCGCACAGGATTTCTAAGCCCATGTGTGGCCCACAGGTCTAGTTTTACTTTGGTATTGGAAACTAGTAGGTAACACATTGATTTACTTACTTTTCCAGAGCTGTGTAGTAACTCAGTGTACTGCAGAAATGCAGGTGAATTTGTCTGGGGCAAAACTGAATTCCCTTTTCTGTTGGGATTTTTCACTAACAGGACAGGACTGCTGGGATATGATCCTTGAGCTTTATTGCGGCATACGCCTCATTACATAGTTAAGACAATAGGAGGATGGCAACAGCTCATATACTGCCAGCAGCAGCCGAAGATTTCTTTGTTACAAAGCATTTAAAAAACTTTCTAGCCAATAGCGTATTGCTAAAGCTTACAGACAATTGTTCTAGCCAATCACTAGAAGAACATGTACACCTGCTTCACAGAATGCTTGCTTGTATGCTTTCTATTAACAATACACCATACCACCATTATTAAGCTTAAAACCTTCTACTGTCTTGCTAAGCATAGCATTGCTTGCACTGCTTTCCTGCAGTCTTAAGGTCTATCTTAGCCAAGCCTAAAACTCAAACTATTGTTTCATGTCCTTGCTTGCTGTACTATTATAACTTTTTCTACTTTTAGACTTTGCAGCTGCAGCTAGCTCTTAGGTTTTCTGTTCTTTCTGTTTCTAAGACCTGCTTTTACAGCCTTCTGGAAATCTTCTTACCTTTACTATTTCCCACATTTCCCTCTCTCGGTACAACTACAAAGTAACTTTCTTAACTATGCAGTTTATTAACTATCTTGCATTACATAGCTGTATTATAATATGCATTTCTTTTTGCTTGTTTGAGGCACTTCTCTTGCTTGTTTTAAGTGTTGCTATTTTACACTACAGCAATTTTAATGCTGTAAAAAACCTGGTCTATTCAAAGAATAGAATAGTCAAATCTGGTAGTAGTTACTATTTATTGTTCTAATAAGTCTCGTTTGTTCTTAATTTAAAGCCTTCATTTATGTCTGTACTTGCATCTACTCTCTCTGTAAGATCTTGAGAACTTTCTGTGATTCTATTTCGTACATCTTTCTCTTGTATGATAAAAACTTCTTTGATAGTTTTGTCTATCATTTGTTGCACATATTGAAGTATATAAGGTACTTATACTAGTATTGCCACTAAAACTAATAACACATATAAATCTATTTTACAAAGTTTCTTTAACTAAGGTGTAAAGCTCTATCTTTTGAACAAATTGTCTATGATCTACTGTCTTCTTTGATTCGAGCTATTAGATCTTTCAGCTTTTGTGAATGGATTCAAAATGGTCAGACAGATTCTTATAACACAATCCTTCAAATTCCTTACAACCATGTCTATGTGCCAGTAAAAGAAAAGCAATTGCTGCTCTATTTTGAAGCGTAGTATGTCTAACACTGCTGACATCTATTAGCATATCGCTAATATCAAAAGTGGCATTGGTTTGTTTACTCAGCCAACATCTAACTCGATCTAACTGTTTCACTGCCATGGCAGAAGTAAGTTGTCTAATACTGCATGGACTACATTCAAGGCGTGGTGGAATGCTTTGCTAAGCCCTATCTCCACAAATGAACTAATATCCTTTTGGTAATTGTCTTGGATATTGTTCAGCCCCAGAAAGTCCACCCCAACTACCTGAGTAATTGCACCAAAAGCTCGAGTTTCTGTAAGCAGGGTAATTGGGAGTGACATTGTATTTTGAAGGATCATTGTCTTGCCAATTGCTATCTAAAAATGTAAGACAGAAACCTATTGTTAAGGAACTAAGAATCTTCAATTCTTGGGGTTCAGAAGGTGCTTTAGGAAGTTTTTTAGTTTAAATGTCCCAATTAACTACAGGATTGCTCCCGTTGGCAACTTCACCTGACTTACTATTGTTTTTTGGTCAAGGGATCATAATATATGGGTATCGGCTAATCTTTCACTGGCACACTGACTAGACAGGTTGAAAAAGGCTTTTCTGGGTTCGAATTGGACAGGCATATGGTGTCTGAGCTTGCTGGCTTGGCTAAGGTCACCCAAACACTTGTTTTTGGTTGTCCTACAGGCATATCTGTACTGCAAGAAGCAATTAAAGCTAGCCAGCACCAGTGTAACACTCGATTTTGCTCTATACCTTTCATAAGCTATTTTTTGGCAAAACATTTTCCCATATACTTCAACTCAAAAATTCTGCATTTGTTCCTTCCTAAAGTTGCTTGAAGGCTAAACAACTCTGTTAAAAAAGTGGTTTTTTGTATGTTCTTTCTGTTTCTAAGGCCTGCTTTTACAGCTTTCTAGAAATCTTCTTACCTTTACTATTTYCCACACCTTCATCCTTTGTCCTTTTCATAATCTTTCTGGTGTCACAAGCTCTATTACAGAGAATTTTAGCCTATGAACTGTGTAAGCCTAATGAGGTATGTAAGCCTACTGGCTGTAAGCCAAGTTTCCTTATTCTTTTCTTGGAAAAGTTGAAAATCGTCATCTAACTGAGAATGACTTTTTTTTACAGATACTTTTTTTTTGGTAGGCATTATTTTTTGCTTGATTGTCTCAATTTCTTTGAGAAGCCTTCTCAAGCCTTTCAGAATAGGACAGGGGATGCAGATTTAGCAGAAAGGTTATTTCTTATTCCTTCTATTTCTGGACTTGTGGAAAAGTTGTCTCAATGCCATCTCTGTGCCACATGGTGTGAGATGGCCTATACATGATCTTTGTCATGTTTTTGCTCTGAAGCTGTGAAGTGGCTTAAAGTAAGATTTGAGATGCTGTTTGCTGTGTGGGACAAACACAAGCTTGCCATTTGAGGCAAGCCAGGAAATCCATGAAGAAATTCACCCTCTTTGGTGTCAGAAGAAGGTGAATAAACAGGGCTGATCTCAAAAGTCCACTTTGTTCAATCTGTGCTTTAGTTTAAATGGACTGCTTGACTCACTTTCTACACTTGCACTGAGAGCAGGCTGTACTGGGAAACGTATGTCTAGGTACTGTTGTGAGCTAGTGAAAATTATTCAGAATTAAATATTGGACTGTTTCTTAGCTTCTATATCATGTCGTGGTTGTAAGGGACTCTGGGATGGTGTCATGGTTTGACACTGGTCCAGCGCCAGGCACCCATGAGAGTCACTTGCTCACTCTCCCCTGCCACAGGTGAGCAGAGGAGAAGGAAAAAACATTGATGAAGGCTTCACAAGTTTAGATAAGGAGCGGGAGAAAACACTTCAAGGGCAAAACAGGCTCAACTTAAGGTTGCAAAGTGAAATTTATTACTAACAGAATTAGAGGAAGACAATGAGAAGTAAAATAAGCCCTTAAAACACTGTTTCCCCCCAGCCCCTCCCTCCTTCCCACCAACAGCACAGGAAGACAGGGCAATGGAGATTTTGGTCAGTTCATAACCGAGATTTTCTCCCGCTGCTCTGGGAGAGGAGTCCTTCCCCTGTGAGACTATGGGGTCCCTCCCATGGGAGACAGTTCTCCATGAACTTCTCTGGTGTGGGTCCACTCTCATGAGCAGCAGCCTTCTGCACCTGCTGCAATGTGAGTCCCTCCAATGAGCACAGTCCTTCCAAAACTGCTGTGACATGGGTCTCTCTGTCCATGGGGTGCAGTCCTCCAAGGGCAGGCTGCTCCAGCCTGGAAGCAGGGACCCTCTCTTTCCACTGGGTCTTCCACTGTATCACAGCCTCCTCTAGGCATCCACATGCCTGGACGACAGGCACGTGCTCTGACGTGTACACCTGCTCCATGGGCTGCAGGTGGATCTCTACATCCCCCATGGACTGCAGGGGGACAACCTGCCTCATCAAGGTCTTCACCACAGCCTGCAGAGGAATCTTGGCTCCAGCACCTGGAGCACATCTTCCCCCTCCTTCTCCATTGACCTTGGTGTTGTCATGTTGTTTTCCTTCATATGTTCTCACTTCCTCCTCTTCTCTGACTAGGAGCAAAACCTGTGACTTTTCCAGCAGCTTCCCACAGGAGCCATCTTTGTGGCTCCCCTGCTACCAAAAAACAGGCTGTGCAAAACCAATACAGATGGTTTTGTCTGAGGACTTAATTTTTGAGAAAGTTGGCATCACAGGCTCTGTGATGAGGCCAGTACTAGGTGCAGGAGCCAATGGCGATGAAAGAAGGAATACAGAGTGATTCAAAGGAGAGAGTTGTATGGCTTGAGTTTTTTCTGGAAAAGGGTAATGACACAGTACCTTGGATGCAATGAATCTGCTTATTAATTCAAATCTGTGACTGAAGAGAAGGTGGTTGTTTGTTGAGAAGCTATTGCCTCTACTTGCTTACTTCATACAAATGCAGGTAAATTTGACCAAATGGTTCCTTGCGCTTGCTTACGAAGAGATAACTTCTGTGTGGTATTGTTTGGAATATCAAAATTGCTTAAAATTGAATAAATAGGTGAATAGAAGGTGTTTACTGAAAACTGTTTCCTATATGACTGGTTATACTGTTAGATGTACAGGTTATGGCAGCATTGCGAGGCATTCCCAGGGAAGCAGGGGAACAAGAATCATGGGGAGAAATTAACGGAAGAATAATCTCAGGGTGGTCTGTCCTACTCACAACATATCAAGCACTAGTTTCACCGAATCCATTGTAGTTGCAACTCTAAATTTTTAGCCAGGTGTGATTAAAACATTCTATATGGAACCACTGTTTTTCCTTGCTCTGCATCTTCTCTACTGCTGTTGTCAGGAAATGGAAATCATACCTAGTTTTGTGAGATTTTCTGTGTAACTGTCCATTCTGGGATATGCCAGATGGCATTTGCTGTCTTCAAAGGTTAGTCAAATTTTTTGCCATTATCCCTCCAGTGTATAGCAAGCAGAAAACAGTGTTTATTTGTTTTCACTTGGATGGAGATGATTTGCCTTTAAGGATGGTCTGCCCTATGCTGCTGTTTGGGGAAACTTGTATTCTGATGGTTTGGTGACACAGCATGGATACAGTAAATATATATCTCACTAATGTTTTTTTTGCTAGTGGTTTGCATTATGTTATTGTTCATATGCTTATACACTGAATGCTACTAGGATTTATTCTAGTTTATCTGGCACAACAGTGTGAAATAGAGAATGACTTTATCACTAACTTTCTTACCAGAGGAAGCTGTTTTAAGTGTCTGATTATTCAGGATACATGACAGTTTAGTCATCAAATTTTAGTAAATTGAAGAAGTACTTCTAAGCAATGGATGCATTTGTCACCAACAGAAACCAAGGAAGTGTAGAGTCCTGCTTCTAATTGCTTTCTATTTACAAAACCAAAACAAAATACACCAAAAGCTATGTCTTGAATTTCAGTTATAGTTATTTACTTGTTTTGGCACCCATGGTAAATTATCTAAAGCCTTTAAAATTCTAAGAAGGGATTGGGTAAAAAGAGGCTGAAAATACCATGAAGTTTCCTCCTCTTCTGTTGTCTAAGTAAAGACAGAAACTAGTGAAACTGGGACCAGGCACTTAGAAGAGGTGCACCTTATGCCATCTGTTGTGCTTTAAAATTTTCCAGAACAGTTAACTTTGAGAAATTCTGAAAGAAAAAGTGCCACTTTCATGCTTATATGTGTCCTAGCTATTCCCAGATTTTGACACACAGCATCATTTTATGGAAAGGTCTAAGACGTCTCCCATTCAAACACAGTTTGTTTGGTTTGAGAGTATTTGTGTATAGCCAAAATTGATTATCAGTTTTTCAGCTCTAACTCTTGATAAATAAGCTTTTATGTGCATGTGTCTGTATATTAAGCATGAATTCAGGGCAGGGAGAGGAGGGAGTACTTTTTCTCTTATTGATTTACTGTTGCATGATACTAAATTGAACTTCTGATTTTCTGTATCAAAATATATCCATATCTAAGTGCTAAATTAAAAAATATACAAAACACATGAATTAAAAAGTACATAAAATAGACACAAGCTAAAAAAGTATATATAGAAATGGCTAAATGTAAATTGAATAATATTATTTAATTTAATGTTTGTATAGCAGTAGCTGTCTTTTTGTAGAGTTTTTTTCTTTTAAACCTGTCCTAGAAGGAAGGGATACTGCCCCCTTCTGATGTCTCTCTCTCTGTTACATACAGAGCTTGGATGACAATAGCACTGGAGCTTAAATCTAAGACCACTACAATTAGGTGAGACAAATTCTATTACTATGGTTCATGGGGAGTATATTTTTACACTTTTTCATTCATAGTTACTATTACTGAAGAAATGGAACTACAAAAGTAAACTACTACACATTCTCAGGAATAAATTCTCAGGAGTCTGATACAGAAGTATATATTTCAATATTGTCATAAGAAAATCAGTGGAGAGGAACTTCTTTGGCAGGTTTKTACAAAAATTCAGTTTGCATTTTCTCAAAGCCCACTATGTTTTCTCTAGTCTTAATGCCAAGAAGAGCACTAAAAATGTCACAAAAGACTTTTCTGGCAGTAGTGAGATGAAAGAAGTTGTAGAAAGTTAGACAAAACTTGGGCATAACCACAGTGTTTGCATTCAAGACATAGAGCAATGATCCTCTTGTATCCTTTTGTTGTTATAGTCTTTCGAATCATAAATGAGGAAAAAAGGTAGAAACACTGACATCAGTGACAGCAAGTTAAGGTTCTGGATTTATTTTTCTGCTTTCTTTGTYCCAGAATTCCAGCAGTGTTTTGAAGAACTCATCTTTCAGTTGTGACAAAGTATCACGGCAAGTATTTCTTTCAAATTTATGTAGCAGCCTTATGTGGTGTGGAGGTGGGCTTAGGCTTTGTTATTTGTGGTTATGATTTCTGTGAGTTCAGTCTTCTGCAAGATATGATCTGCTATGCAAGTTCCATTTTTACAATGCCTTTGTGAGAAAACAACTAGACATATTTACTGAGCTGATCTTCTGATATTTTATTAAGAAGGATAGAGTTATGTTAAAGTTCCATCACCTGGAAAAGAAAGAGTATTTGCAGACTAACCAGTGAAATTATTTTAATTGCATTCATGTCTGTTGTTTTTTGGGGGCTGGTTTTAGATTCACTTCAGTTTTACTCAGAGCAGGCTTCAAGATCTGCAGTGTTTCACAGATTGCTGGTCAAACTTCCAATTTGTAAAGCATTTGCAGAGTTCTACAGAGAGATGTGTACAGACAGAAGTACCTATACACTTCTATTTGACTAACAAATTTGTTGTGCTAGTATTTGTCAAATTGATTGTATTCATTTTCCACATTATTGGTTGCAGAGATTTTTTCACTACAGTTTTGATGTGAAGAATTCTGGTGAAGAACTCCATTTGTGTTCTGAACTGAATACTTCGAGCTCTGTAGGCATTTAGTGAGTTGTAATTGTAATGAAATTATTGGAAACATCTGATGCTTGGCTGTAGGAGTCTAAGTTGCAATTTCTTCTCATTAATATGCCATGTTTCTTCTTGGCTACATGGCTCTAAACTGCCACATCTAATTTCTTCCAGAAGTGCAGACTTTGATCACATTATGGAGGAAGGCTCTGAACTTGACCTCACTTACATCACAGAGCGGATTATTGCTGTATCGTTCCCTGCCGGCTGTTCTGAGGAAACTTACTTCCACAATCTACAAGAAGTAACACAAATGCTCAAATCCAAACATGGTGATAATTACTTGGTATGTGTAAGATCAGCCATTTGTGACACATCTTCCTTTGTCATGCAAGAAGACTACTTTACGTCCTCATAAACATTTATAAACTAAAACTCACTCTTTGGGCCATCTTTACAGCCTTGTAAGCAAGTTCAAGATTTTCAGTAGTGTTTTAAGCGGCTAGATATTGAAAACACTTTTTTTGCTGGGGCATTGCAGTCTTGGTGTGGTGATAACATGTAGTCAAATGCTGAAGAATAATTTCACTGACCATTTTCATTGTCCAAAGCATGCTCTTAAAAGATACCCTGCAATGAGGAGTGTGTTCTTTGTAGCAGTGAGCTACATCTGGGTTCTCAGGTGGGTATCTGATAGTCTGTCGCTGTCATGTCTTCACTTGTGAAGGCAACATTTAAAAGTAGGGTTGCTGTTGCTGTGTTCTGTCCAGCTCTTCCTCATTAACTTGTTTAGGTGCATTTTTCATGCCATTTAATTTTCTATAAGAAATCAAACAAATATGTAGTGAGCTCTCTGTGCAGATTTTTTTTAAAATGTTGACGAAATCTGTTAATCTCCTGTGCTGTTTACTGGCTACTGCCATGGCATGTATTGTCTCAGCTTGTTCTATGAGGGTGAATTTGAAACAAGGCCAATATTTTATTTACTTTTTTTCTTGTACTGTCTTTTTAGGTATTGTTATTGTGTGTTAATTGTTAGAATTAAATCCATGACTTCAGGAACATGAACTTCATTCACAGTAGAAATTAGTTGCTGGAGAGATTCCACTCATGATTTAAACACATTATCTTCTTCTCACAAACTGAGATGCCATGGGTGCATTATAAACCAGACTGAACTTGTGATGTGGACTGAAGTCCTCAGCATGCTGCCTTGGCTTCCCTTCCATCAGGCCCTGGTAGCTTATAAGGCACATGATAGTAATARTGTGAAGGTGACCTGTGTGTAAAGCTTTATTGGTTCAAATTCACCTTTCTCTGGCCATTTCCATGCAATAACAGTGTAAGCTTGTAGTCTCTCCGCTACACCTAATCTCACTTAATTCTTGACTGTATTACAAAAATCTGATATATGGTAAGTCTGGTTTAGTGTCTCAGAAGGATTGTAGTCTCTGCCTCTGAAAGGGATTGTAGTCAGTTTCTCCTGCAAAGTTGGGATTTTAAAAAAAAATTTGTTTTAGTTCTGTTCTATTTATTAATTTATTTTCTAATGGGTACTTTGGAAATCAGCTGTCTTGATAAAAAGAAAGCTTTATGCCATCTACTCCAAATGTGTTTCTGCAAATTTGCAAAATAACCTGACAAAGCACAGCCAGGTTGTAGATTTAGAGAGCTTGTTTTTAAACTACCTTTTGTTTATCATGTTTTGAATACCTCTTTAGCCTGCTCAAGAGGCACATGTGAATCAGCAAAGAAAAAAAACCCCAAAACCTCCATGAAGTGGTATGCAACTCAGCAGTCCTGCTGAAGTTGATGGGAACAATTCTACTCTTCTATTGGGTCAGGGTCTCAGATAACAGAACATATACTATAACATTTGTCATTTTTTTCTAGTTGTTTTCCTTTCACTACAGTGAAGGGAGTGAACACATTGTTTCCTGTTTGATTCCTGTTCGTTATGAAGAATATGAAAAAATCCCCCTAAGTATCTAATTTTCTTTAACAGTAGAGGATTATACTTTGACACAAGTATAATCTGAGACCAGAGATTAAAGTCTGTTGATAGCTTACAGTGAATTTTTTCTCTGCTTTGATGTCCTAAAAAACCATATTCCCTGTAGGCTTTGGTTCCCAGAAGAAACATGACTTTTCCAACAGATGAAAATTAGAAACTGAAGTTAATGCTCCTCTTTCTTGTACCAAAATATAAGTAAGTAGACCTAGGATATGCCAAAGAGGGACCAAAAGGGATGCAGTTAATATTCCACTGTGTTATGGTTTAATCCCAACCAGTAATTTAGCCCCACACAGCTGCTCCCTTGCTTTCTCACCAGTGGAGTGGGGGAGAGAATCAGTAGAGTAAAACTGAGAAAATACATAGGATGAGTTTAATAGGTTAAACAAAAGCTTTACACACGAGCAAAGCAAGACAAGGAATTATTAATTGCTTTCTATGGGCAGGCAGATGTTCAACCATCCTCAGGACAGCCAGGCTTTATAAGCCAAAATGATGACTTGGGAAGCCAAACACCACCACTCTGAATGTCACCACTCCCTCCTTCCTTTGGCTTATATGCTGAGCATGTTATATGGTATAGAAAATCCCTTTGGTCTGTTGAGATCACCTGTCTTGGCTCTGTCCTTTCTCAGTTTCTTATGCATCCCCAGCCCATTCACTGGTGAGGTGGTATGAAGGCTCTTGGAAAGAAAGAAATTTCTTGAAAAAGAAAAGCTCTTGACACTGTGTAAGCACTGCTCAACAATAATGAAAACATCCCTGTGTTATCAAAACCATTTTCAACAAAAATCCAAAACACAGTCCCATATGAGATACTGTGAAGAAAATTAACTCTACCCCACCCAAAACCAACACACAATGGCACCTATTTATACCAAATACTTCTCTTCAAAGGCTTCTATGATGTCTTGCTTTGTTGTATGCGAAATGTTGATTCCTGCACCTTCTCGTTTCTCTTCTGTGCGGTTGGAATTCCTGAAGTATCTCAATGTGATCACTGTAGCTTGATGGGGACTTGGGTACAACAGCATCTTTGAGTTTGGTGTCTGACCCAGCAGTTACATCCTGACACAGGAATTCTTAATTGTTCTTAAATATAAATACAATAAGAAAGATGAATAAAAAAGTTTTTGTCAAATACCCCTTCTTTTTCTGTGGAAAATTTTAGGTAATTGATTTCTTAATATAGCTTTAGCACTCATTTTAAGAATTCAGTATTGAGAACTACACCTCTCTGTTACTTTGTTTTCCAACTAGGAAAGCTAATAGAAAATTACAAAAAAAATTCTGTCATTTGTAGAAGACAATGTTAATTTAATTCCTGTTTTACTATTGGTATTTCAGGAAGGATAAGTACAGTGATGTAGTTGCTTTAACCTGTTCAGTTTTTGGCTTCTTTGCTTAGACAGCTGATGAGAGTGCTGGTTAACACAAAAGGGTAATACTTTARAAGAGTGTTACACTTTAGAAAACAGTTCTTAAATTGTCCTTGGGTAGTACTAAACTATATAAGGGACTTGCCTCATATTTACTCTTTCTCATGTTTATGACCAATTTATTCCATTCTCTCAGTGTAATTAATGAGACTTTTTCAATGCTTATGCCATCTGTACATAACTCAGCATGTAAAATAGCCACGCTGTGAAGGAGAATCTGCCTCATTAGCATTGTTTCAGTTCTTGAGTAATGGTATTTCAACTTTTTGATATTGAGTGATACTAATTTAAGGCACTTTCTAATGAAAGAGTAAATTATTCTTGTATACACTGCTTTCTTTTGTTCATTTTGCAGTCTATCTTTTCATTTATTCCTTATTAAACAGTAAGTAGAGGGTCACTTGCTATTTAGTGGGTTAACAGAAGAGTTGGAAGATCTCATAGTCTAAGTTATAGTTAAATAGGTATGTCATATCTTCCCTGCAAAGTTTTGACTAACCAATACTTGTCAGGAATGTAAATTCAAATATTTAACAGTGTACCACCCTCCCAGACTTCTTATTGTTAATTCTTATGGTCAGCATTATATTTCATGGTAGCCAGGTCTCTCAGTATACCTCTGACTCAAAGCCATGTGAAATAAATAAGATGTAGTAGAATTTTAATTGTCCTTTTTCAAAATGTGCATTTAAGTTTAGCTTTAGTTTCATTGTAAAATAACTGAATATCTAAAATACATTTGCTAGTGCTACCTAATGTCAAGTGTTAAGCCATATCATTGTAGTTTCTGGTAATTTTTATGTTTCAAATACATCTACTTACTACATAAATTATAGACTCTTGATGGTTAATATTTTTGTCTTTCTTTCTGAACAGGTATTAAACCTCTCTGAAAAGAGGTATGACCTTGGCAAGCTTAACCCAAAGGTATCGACTGTCTTCAGTAACATAGCTTTCTAGTGTTAAATACAACTTAAATGGCCTGATAAACCCTGAAGCTATGCAAATGTTGATATACAGAGTAAGAGAAGAAGTTTTGGAAGATACTAAAACATCCCACATGCATTGCTTTTAATTTTTTCTGAAGTTCTGTTTTGTTTCTGTTAGATCTGTGTTTTACACAGCTATTCCTGTTATTTTCTTAGACTTCACACACAGGACCATAACCCTGTTGTGACTTCTGAAAAACTTCTATTGGGTGATATAAATTTTACTTCAAGTATACTTTTTTTGTGCAGTCACAGGATACTGGAGCTTTATACTGTAACATACAGTCAGCTGAAGCTAGTGAACTTGATTCAGATAAGGACTTCCCTTTTGTACTGTCTTTGAGTAGTTGCTTCTCTGCGCAGTAGTCAAGGAATTTCATAATGATTGACATCTGACTCTTGTTCCTTCTCACTAATTGATGTGTTTGTTTGTTGTAAGAAATGGTGTGCAGGTACACTTCAGCATCTGTTATAAGGCCAGATAGAGTGGCACAAATGTGTATTTACAGGAGTAGATTTACAGAGATAAGCTACCTGAGGAAAGTACCAAAACCTCTCTCAAGTTTAACTTTTTGCATGCTTTGTTGATCATGAAGGATGGATTTTTTAATACTAGGCATATGTTGAATGCATAATATGTATGTATTGCAAATGTTTTGTTAGTAAATATGCATATAATAAAAATGGGCTTAGTAAACTGTATTATGTAGTGAATAGAAAATCTGAACAACATTTTTACATGCTGTAATCATGTTGCACATGAAGGAAATAAATTGAAAATAAAATTAAAGCCATCAAAAATCATTATTTGCTCTAATTCTGTTTGAATTTACTGGTATAAAATACCAGAAATTCTAAATGAAAAATCATGTAAGAAATCAAGACCTTCAGAAATGTTGTCACTTCTAAGTGGTTGGTGAGATTGGGATGGGGTGAGGAGGGGGAGGAGGAAGTTTTATGTTTATTTGTTTTTGTAAAAGTACTAATATCTTAAAAAAACCACAAATTCCCTCTTCCCCTTTAGACACCTGTAAGCATCATGACAATTGAATTGCATGATTGTCTGAGATGGGAAAAGTTTTGAAGACTTTCAACCATGACATTTATTTGAATCAAGATTTTAGTATGTGATACTAGGCTCAAGGTGTCTCTCGTAAATGTTACTTGTTTAATTGCAGATTATGGATGTGGGGTGGCCTGATTTCCATGCTCCACTTCTTGATAAGGTATGCACCATCTGCAAGGCTATGGAGTCCTGGCTGGACAATGATCCACAACATGTGGTGGTGATCCATTGCAGAGTAAGTGCTGTGGATGAGTTTGTATTAATTTTCAAAAAACTTGTCCTTTACTCTTCTTGTTTAAAAAAATAAAAAGTTTGATCTGTTTTCAGTGTTGGCAGCAGTGTGCCAGATGTTCTGTTGATGTAAATAAGCTTAAATCCATTAATCTTCCATGCTTGTTAAAGATTTCTTTTTTATGACTTATGTCCTAGCCCTTACTGTAGGTATAGCATGAACCGATGTTACTTCATCCTTCAAAGATCACTGTTACTTCTGTAAATGTATTTAGAAGCTTGAGTTTTTTCCAGCTTGATGGAAAACTCTCCATGTTCTCTGACACTCATTAATTTTGTTGTTGGAAAAAGATAGGTACTGTATCACACATCATCTCTTTAGACTGTGTGTGGTTGTAGGAAATAAGGTAATTAAGGACCTTCTGGATACTTTTGAAAGGTTTTAATTGACAGCATCATTGCAGTGCCTTAGAGTAAAGCTACCAATGTGCTGTGTTGCTTCCTCCTGCTTGCTCACAATAAACAGAAATAAAGAAAAACCTTAGTTAAATTTGGGTAAAATGAATTCAGAACTGGATTGGTAGCTGCGCTCATGACAGTTGATGCAAACCTATCTCTGTTTCACTGGCAGATGTTATTCTAAACAAAATGATGGTGATAATGGGATGGAAACTTCAAATCTGGTTGTGTAGTGTCCAGTCCAAAATTCTTCCAGGCAGAATGTTATTGTATGAAGCACTTGAAATCTTACTAGTTGCAGGAATGCAGCAAGGAAAGAGGTCCATACTTGGGACAAAAGGGACCAAAGTATTTCTAGGTACACAGTCATATACAAATTGATAATGCATGTTTTTGATTAATGCCTTTTGCTAATATAGGTTTCCAGCCAAAGAGATAGATACACCTACTATTAGCTGAGAGACTGAAAATATTTTGAAATCTGTGAGAATTACTTCATGTTAAATTTTACTGCATTTGTCATGTAAATTATTTAAAAATACTTTAGAACATTTTTAAAATTATCCAAAGAAAATCAGTTACTATAAATCTCAGGTGTTGGGGAGGTAAAAATGTGAAAACATGCCAGAAAGGCCTATTCTTTCTGAAATAGGTATTTTATAGCATTTCATCCTGGGAATTGCAGCGTTGTCTAGACTTGTTGTGAATGATCACTGAAAAAAATAATACAAAATTAGAGCAGTTCATACAATTTTTTTTCTTTTTTCCCAGTTGATTCCTCTTAATTGGTAAGATTTGACAGGCATGCACAGAGAAATCCTACTTAGTGTTTTTTATGTCATTTGTCAGCCAGCTTACATTGACAGATAAGCTGCTACCCATTATTTCCACCTTTCCATCAACCCAGGGTACATGAGAAAGGACTCTGAATCTCTTGCCTTTAAATTGTATTTAGTATGGGTCTTAAATATAATAATGCCAAATAATGTAATACATAAGTTATTATTCCCTTTTTCCTAATACAGGGAGGAAAAGGAAGGATAGGTGTAGTCATATCATCATTTATGCACTTTACCAATGTTTCTGCAAGGTAAGTATGAATAATGCATGTTGTGTGGTTTTTTTCCAATAAACATTGGGAAAAATGCCTTTTAGTTGATTACTGTCTGTCAGCTTACTGTTTTGTCAGGTTTTCTTCCCGAAGAGTTTTGAAGCATGTCTTTCTTAATAGAGTCTGCTTTCATGGTAGTTTTCCTGTAATCTTGCTTCCAGTAAGAGACTGGATTAAGTGACAGCCTAAGGTCCCTTTGAAACTGAGATTTTATTGGTTTGCAGAAAACTTTTCTGAAGGATGTTTTCAGATGAATGATAGAATGTGCAAGAAACCATTTTTATGTCATAGTACTATCTTTATTCTGTTAAACTTCTCTGCCACATCCATCAAGTAGCCTCTTGAACTGGTGAGAAATTATTCCTTAAGTACTTGAGAAAAACTGTTATTAAAATCTGGAAGGAGTATTTGAATAGGGAACTCCTAGACTTTGATCCAAGTGCAGAATGAAGTGTAAGGAATAATCTAGATTTGAGTTTGCAGTCAGTTCAAACAGTAGGTGTCTAATTACTTAGATTTAATTGTTTCTTTTGGAGTACTCAAATTATGAAATGACAATTGACAATTTACATTAAAAAAAGATACAATTTGATAAATGGTCTCAAAAAGGATGAAATGCATTTTGGATATTCTTGTTGGGATTCTAATCACATTGTTTTCCTTTGGGGTTTTTAAAATTTATACACATACATAAATGTATGTATATACATAAATATGAATATGTACGTAATACATAAATATATTAAAATAAGAATACATTCTAAATGTCATGGTTAAATCAAATTTAGTCCTGAATTCACACCAGCATGTCAGTAATAGATTTGATCCACTACTGTAGTTGACGGAGTCTTGAATCACTAGAGGTAAATGGCAAATTACTCATGGATGTCAGGCAAACTAAAATCCTGGAAAATAATCTGTGTTCATTGTGGTAAACCAAATTTATAAGTAATTATGGACAAAGAAACTAAGTGCATTGTGTACACCAATATGTGCTGAAAAAACCATTTGCTTCAGGGGTTGCCACAATTTCATATTTTGTTGAGAAGTATTGTGAATGGCAAAAACTGGCAAGTGAAAGTAGTACAGTTGTTATGGTGTGATTTCAGTGTTGCAGTATTATGTCATCCTTAAAGGTGTTACCTGGCTATAAATATATTTTAATAACACCATTACAGTCACATTCAGGTGGTATTTCATTAAGCCCAGCAATGAAAGGTATCACCTTTTACCCCAAACAAATTCAGGATTCCTCCAGTGAAGCTGCAGGAGAGGAGTGAGCTTGGAAGCCCTCTTTAACGTTCTGGATATCTGGCAGCTGCTATCCAAAGCTTAACTTTTCTGTGTAAGGATGAGATTGGGGGTTTCCCTGCTAGGATTTGTATATCCCTAGCATTATCAAGACTCTTGAAAATGGTACGCAGCAACCTTGCAGAAGCAGAAATTATTGCAGATGCTGCTGTTAAAGGTGCCATYTACTGTGTCTGAATTGTTACTTGGAAGACCTCGAAGATGTTGGCCTTAAAGAAAGTTCATACTTGTCAGCATGCATAGGTTTCCTGGTTCTGGCCAGGACAGGGTTAATTTTTTCAGTATGCTTGAGGGAGCATTGCCAGTACCCAGAGGTTATTCTAGACCACCTCATGTCATTGCCAGGCATGGGGGAAAAGGGATCCTTCAAGGGAGAAGGGGTCCCTTTGGGTTGAGAAAGTGTGGCAGACGGAGCCATCCAGCATTGCTATTGTTGGGAGTTTCCACAGTGAGTGATACTGTTTCCTTTCTTTCTACCCTCTGTCATTAGTATTGTTGTTACTATTCATTTTCTTATCTCATTCCTATGTCCAGTAAATTGTTCTTATTCATAGACCAAATCCTGTAATCTTTGCCACTGTGCCTCCAATTCTCCTCTCCATTCCACTGCAGGGAAGGGGAAAGGAGAGAGGGAACAAGCAGCAGTGCGGTTTGGAGAGCATCAGTAGGAGCACTAAATTAGGGAATTCCCTTCCTGAAGCACAACAACATGCCAAAGAAATCTAGGCTTAGTGAAATCCTGTGAATTTATGCTTAGCGCCTTTGCTGTAAAGACACACTAAGAATTGGGGTTGRAGTTGTTCAGTCTGAAAGAAGAGTAGGCTCCAAGGAGACTCTCTGGTGGTCCTCCAGTACCTGAAGGAAGCCTACAAGATGGGTGGAGTGGGACTTTATCAAAGTAAGGCAATGATAGGACAAGTGGGGGATGGCTATAGACTGAAGGAGAGTAGATTTAGATCAGATATTAAATATAAATATAAATTCTCTAATGGTAGCATGGTGAGACAGTGGAACAGGTTGTCCAGAGAAGTTGTGGATGCCATATTTCTGGAAGCGCTCAAGGCCAGGTTGGATGGGGTTTTGAGTAACCTAGTCTGGTGCAAGGTGTTCTGCCCGTGGCAAGAGAGTTGGGACAAGATGATCTTTAAGGTTGTTTCCAAGCTAAACTATTGTATGATTCTATGAAAAATCTTTATTGATGCAACCTCCCTTTAGTTTATGTTGTAATATCAAATTTTCTCATTTAGGAAGGAACAATGTGTCATCAAATTTAATGAGGTCAAACAGAGCTTTTTGCAATTTTTGGCAAACTCTATTTTAACAAGCAAAGTGCTAGCAGTTTTTGGCCAGTTAGGAAGAGGCTGCCTAAATTCTGGATGGTAGTGTGAGTGAAGATGAATGAAGATATATGATGGATTGGGTGAGAAAGAGGATTTGGGTCAAGAATATTGTAAGTACACACTATGTAATTTTTAGCACCCATGAAGAAAAGGCTTGACTTCATAGCCTGATCCAGCACCCAGTCAAGACAATTGGCATCTTCTGATTAATTTTTGGAAAAGGCATACATTTCATTTTTATCCTGGTATGCATATGTGTACTTTGCAGGGTTTTTTTCCTCTGAACTCATTTAGGTTGAACTAGTTGTGGAATTTAAAAGTTGAGACACTGGTATTGTCTTGGTTTAGGGCAGATTTGAGAGAGAACATCCAAAAGGGCCCCCCCCCAGAAAGCAAACCTACATGGCCCCTCCTCCCAACCAGTTCAGGAAGAATTTTCGTAGTGAGAAGTGGAAAAAACCTGTTTATTTAACAGGCAAAGCACTCCCCAGCAGAAAAAATGAACAATACCAGATGACAAAACTCATTCGCTACTCTGAAGAGACGACAAATTCAGAAAGTCTCTCCTGTGGCTGCTGGCTCTGTGATCAATCCATCTGGCACTGCGAAAGGCTGCTGCCCAGAGCAGGCCCCGCTAGGCCACAAAGCACAAGCTCTCGCTGCTCCCCAGGTCCCCAGTCTGGAACAGGTTGGAACAGTTCCAAGAAAAGGGAAAGAAAAAAAACAGGCCAGGGAAGGCTCTGCCTCAGCTAGCTAAACCAACTAAAAAGCAAAGGAGCGCTCTGTTCTGCTCTGTCAGTGCACAGAGAACTCAGTGGAGAAGTGAGAGTAGGCTGATAACAAACTCTGTGCTACTTCTTTTCCCTGCCTTGGCTCTCAGAGCCAGTCTTGAAGGCACAGAATATAATATCCAACATAAACAGAACACCCGACTGGGGATACAAGCATCATAACGTCATCCTAGGACAGGTGCATTCTTATATTTTGGAACTTCCAGATCTTTTATGTTCTGATGCAAATTAAAACTGTGAACTATATCTGTTATGAGACGCATTGTTTTTATCTGGAATAGATATAAAAGAATCACCATAGCATGTTACTTGGCATATGTGATGAACAACATTCTTACTGATTTTTGGCACTTCTTTTTCTTTTTTTCTGTAACCTCTTGTCTTCCTTCACCCAAAAAAGACCCACATAAGAGCCATTCTGGATAAAGAATAGAAGAAAATGTATTTTTTGGAATATGTTGCTCCTTGATTGTGTGTTTGAAGAGTTTATGGTTTTCTGATGTAGAATAGTTCTTTTTCAAAGACAGTCTCTTCTTGATGGCTCATCGTACAGGAAACAGGCTGAATGAATTACTGACTGCTTAAATTAACCTCTATCTTGGTACTACAGTTCTTTCTGAAAAAGAAAATGAATTTGTATTTTATAGAGAGAACTCCCAATGGCACATTCAAAAAATTATGGCAAGTATCCTTCTTTGGGAGCCTGAGCTGTTTGGTTCTGCCAAAATTTTTTGCATTCTGATTTCAATGTATTCTTGTTGGAGGTATGCAATTCAGTTTATTAAATAAGGATGTAGTTGCTTTGCTCAGGAAGGAAATTATCTTAAGGTGTTGAATGAGAAGGTGTCAGTGGAATAAACATCATTGTCCACAATATCCAAATTATTAGAGTTGCTAGTTAGGTGCTTGTTCTTTTTATTTTTCTTAACTTCTCTCCTTTTTTTCTTCCGAATATTTTTGCATATTTCAAGCAGTAGCCTGCTGAACTTTGAGATAACACTGAAGCAGAATAACATGTCTCTTTCTTGACAGTGCTGATCAGGCTCTAGACAGATTTGCTATGAAGAAATTCTTTGATGATAAAGTTTCAGCTTTAATGCAGCCGTCCCAAAGAAGGTATTCAATTTGTTTCTAATTTATATCAATAGGAAATGTCATAATTATCTTCTGCATCCATCCTTTAGTCCCTTCCCAGCTATGTGGAGGCTATTTCCACCAGATCCTCCAGTGCTTCCTGAATTTTTAGCTCTTTATGTTATATTAATATTCCTTGATTGATGAGATCTCTCCTTCAGTTCCTGCATGTGCTCCCAGACAGACAAGACCTTTTGTACCGAACTGTTATCTAAATGGGTTCTCACTGCATTAACAAAGAGATGTCACAATCTTGATTTTTCCGAGATAATAATAAACTAATTTTTCTGTGGTATAATAATGAGTATGTGAAGTATGCTGATTAGTGTGCAATTAAGATCTTTTTACTACTTGTTTAGAGGATCTGCAGATTACGCACTTGTCCCATGTCCATGCTAGTAGATGTTTGTCAAAGCATGCGATATTCATTATGTTTATCTGGATGTGTTATCTTTTCAGTCTGCCTGTATGAGAAAGGTTGAATTAGGATTCGAAGTAATAAGCACTTTGGGAAGTGAGTAGATCTGGGGTTCATTATGTACTATGACAGGTAATTGAAGAATTCAGTATCAAAAGAGACTGATACCCATCAGAGAAATACTTGTGATATAAGTGAATCTCTTTTAGAAATATAGAATATCACCTGGGTTTGATTTGGTAATTACTGGTTTGGGTTTTTTTTGGTCTTAATCCATGTGCATGCAGTAGGTAGTTTAGAAGTTGTTTAAAGTATAAGAATTTGGTAGTAATTAAAACAGAAAAACCAGTAGTAACAACTAATGTAAGGTGTTTGGTTATGTTAATCTCTAAATAAAAACTTACCAGTTACTTTTTTAACCCATTAGGAGACATGCACAGATCCTTTTAACTTGAAAAATAGTAACACAACATTCCATTAGACTTGAAATAAACTTTTCATTAGTAGAAGTTGACTGGCCTTTTTTTTTGTTTCCGTTTTGTGCTTGCATATATGTGTATATGTGTATCGCATTTCAATAATAAGGATTTGAGAATGCTGCCTACCAGACAGAGAAGTGTGAACCATAGCAGCAAAAGGAAAGAGATATTGTTAATCTTCCCATTCAGAAGCCCTAGACAGCAGACATATTTCAGTGAGAGCTAGGAACCTCCACAACAGCCTCTGAATTGTGCATCAGGGCAGTTTTCCAATCATATTGATGGGAAGTTTCAGTAGCTACTAACTTAAGTGAACTGTATGTGAGCCCTAAAGCTAGACATTAGGCATAAATGGTTGCATCTGTCTTTCCTACGTCCCCTTCAAGGACACTTGCTTAATTCTTCTGGGGGTAACTGCCGGGGAGAGGGCCTCAGAGATACTCAGTTTGCTTCTTGACTGATGGAGTTAACATCTTTGCTCACCAGTACTGAACTTGAGCTGCCCTTGTAGCTCCATACATATACACATACTTAGGAGAGTAGTGTCTAATGTAATTTCTAATGAGAACAGAGGTAGTTTTCCAAACTGTTTGTCAGAACTGTTATCCCAAATCTCATCTCTCCTACGTTTGCCTGGCCTGGCAGTGGCCACTAATCTTATTGTAGAGAAAGGAAAACCAACTCTCTTAATATTTGTGGATAATTTTATACTCCTTTGTTCCCATTCTGATCAGTCAGTGGCCTTTTAATGTGCCATTTAGGCCAAAAAGTGGCCTTTTTCTCTGAAACCATTGCTGCGTAATTAATTAGTGATGTCCTTGTTAAAACCCAGTTGATGTGTAAATGGGTATAATTTAAGTGGTTCTCAAAATTGTAAAATATGAAAATACACCAATTTTTCACATTTTGAAACCTTTTCTCTAGAAAATCTTGTCCAGATAAAAATAAATTGTGGCCACTAAGTCACTTAGCTTTTTCCTACTGCTAATTGGGTACTGTAACAATGGCAAGAAGAGTAGCTATAGACCAGATCTATTTTGAATCCATTCTCAGTTAAGCAATTGAAGATTTCTCTGAATGAGAAATGCAGATAGAGACCCTTCATATGAAAAAAATTTCTCACAAACCTTCAGGATAAATGTTTGAATGCTCTTCTCAAAAATAAGCCGACTGTCTCTAGGCCCCTTAAGTGCACTGCCTTGAGAAAGGTTTTAAAAAATTTCAGTCTAATTTTTGTAATAATTAAAAGCTGGTAAAGAGAAAATGGTCACATTGGTAATAATAAATAATTTATTAAAGTCATGAGAGAGAATATTTTAACACAATATTTTTTGTCACGTTAGGTGTGTCAATTTGTAAAATTTGTGCTTTTGATTTACCAAATCCTTTCAGAAAGACTGAAGGAGAAAACAACAACAACAAAAAAGTTGCCTTTTCTTAACATTTAAAATAAATTGAGCTTTGCAAGCTCTCTGTAAAATGAAATCTATTTTAAATTACCCAAAACCCCCATTCTGGGGTAGTAAAGCTGTTGTAATTCAGCAGGATATCCTTAGTTGTGGTTTTGCCAGGAGTTCAGCTAATGAGATCTGTGCATAAAGGTGGAAAAAAGGTGATTTTTCTCTATACATTCCTGAGAATAAAGTTTAATGAAGATTGTCTCATAGGCATGGAAAAAAAATGGACTCAAAGCTGGTGGAAAAATTAAAGACACTGCAGTGATGTTTACTTGCATGTATTTGTTCAATAGCTTGTGACCAAACCACATATTAAATCACAGAAATAGAATAATTTTCACATTGCTGTGGTAGTTTTCCTCTTGTTTTGTGCTGAATGAGATCACTTCTCATTATGAAGATGTTATTTGACCCCATTGCTCTTAAGATTTCTGATGAGGGCACTTCTTGCTCTTGTTTTAATGAAGATGACTTCACTCTAAATTGGATGGGAACCATATCRTGCTGCTGTGAAAGACATTTAAGACTACAGTTGTAATTAGCAATGTGTACCGAAACAATTGACTTTACTGTCTCTTCTACCTAATTTCTTACTTAGAGTAGTAATGTAAATAACTAAAATAAAGATATCAACAATAGTAATGTAACAGCCATGGATTTAATACAGTGGTAAATTAAAGTGTCTTTTCATGCTGTTTTGTGAAGATTATTATTTTGGATTTATGTGCATTATCACAATACTATTGATTACCCATAATCTGGAAATACCATTGTGTAAATAATGTATTTCCCTAGTATTAGTGGTTTTATATAATTCAAATAAACTTTTTGTTTTCAGATATGTGCAGTTCTTAAGTGGCCTTCTATCTGGATTGGTGAAAATGAATGCAACCCCTCTTTTCCTGCACTACGTTATCCTTCATGGCATCCCCAACTTAGATGCTGGGGGAGGTAAATTACCTAATTTTTCCTATTCAGGTGTAGGGTCAAATCTTGTTTCATTTTGGAACTTTCTAGAAAGGCTGCATGAATCTCAAATTAGAATTAATATCTTCTTGATATCCATCTGAATATTCCCCATAAAGTAGCCAGAAGAGAAGCATTCTAAGAGTAAAAATTGGAGCAGGTGAAATAAATTTCTTGTTCTTTGTTAAATGTTAAATTAATCTCTGCCTATCTCTGAACAGTTGTGGTCTCTGTTACTGCAAAGGATCTGGGAACCCAGTCAGGTTTCATAGTAATTTCCTCTTTGTTTTGGGAAATAATTGTAAATATAATCTCTTTTCTGTTTTGAGATTGGATTTTGTGTTGATAAGCTGTTCGGATAGGGTGTACTTACGGAATTACACAGAATCATTTCATTTGGAAAAGGACCTCCAAGATCATAGAGTCCACCCTTTGACCCATCATTGCTTTGTCAACGAGATCATGGCACTAAGTGCCATGTCGAGTTGTTTCTTGAACACCTGCAGGGATGGTGATTCCACCACCTCCCCGGGCATTCTGTTACAAAGTTTAACAACCCTTTCAGTGAGAAAATTCTTCCTGCTGTCCAAAAGGAGCTTTCTCTCTGCAGCTTGAGGCTATGTCCTCTTACTGTATCATTAGTTGCCCAGGAGAAAAGACTGACTCCCACCTTGCTACAATCTCCCTTCAGGCAGTTATATGGAGTGATAAGGTCTCCCTGAGCCTCCTTTTCTCCAGGTTGAACAACCCAGCTCCCTCAGCCTCTCCTCATATGACATGTGTGGAAACTCTTCACCAGCTCTCTTGACCTTTTCTGGACACACTACTGCATTTCAGTGTCTTTCTTGAAGTGAGTGGCCCAGAACTCAACACAGTAGTTGAAGTGTGGCCTCACCACTGCTACTAACATGGCTTGCTATCCTAAGTGGATTTAAAATTAAAATGATAGAATGGGCTAATATGCTAGAGCACAGCAAGGGAATACAACTTTAATGGTTGCACTTGATGAACTTAGAGGTTGTAATGATTTATGATTTGTTTCTGTATTTTTATTATCTGAAGGTAAAATAGCACYGGTCTTTTGTAATATAATCAGCATGAATTTGCAGTGATTATATTTTCATTGTTGTTTAATCTTTTTTTATTTCTAAAAATAAAAAATTTAATACAGTTAGGGTATTATTTGTTCTAGGTAGAAATTTAAGGGCCTTATTAATTCTGAAAAAATCTGAAGATCAAATAATCTGTTTATTTGGAAAATGTTTTTATTTTATATTGGGGGTTTGCTTTCTTTTGGCTATTATCATTCTTCCTTCATTAATTTAGTTTTCTTGCAGAATTTATTTCCTTCCTTTCTAGAATCCTTTAAAGTCCCTCCCTATTGAATTCAGAACTAGTCTAAAAATAAAATAAAATAAAATACAATACCTTTTACCTTTTGCTTTGAAGGGTATTTTGACAGTCCAGCATTGCCACTTATGTGCCATTTTGCTCAGTTTGGTTGTGCATGAAACTTCCTAGTTGTTATGGTTTTCCTATATCTGAATGTTACAAAACACCCTTTTTTGTTGGATTCTTTTCAGCTTGTTGGCCTTTTCTGAAGTTATACCAGGCTATGCAACCAGTTTATACATCTGGAATATAGTAAGTTGTAAGCATTTTCCACTATGTTTGGATTTAGATTTTAATTTCCATGATTGCAGAATTACATAGCCTTTTTTAGTTTTGTTTGTGGGTTTCTTGTTTGTTTTGTGGTTTTGTGTCTTTAAACCATGTATTTTTTTTCTTCTGTCAAGTAGCATACAGTCAGAAAATCAAAGTCGAATCTGCATTGCTATAGACCCTGCCCAGCTTTTGAAAGGAGATATTATGGTGAGTTAATTGTATGGAATGAAAATCTATTGACATGACATTTAGTTTACAGTTTCTGACCTGTTTTATGCTGTAAAAAAATTATTTAATGAAATGCCTGGAAAAACTACAGAATAATATAGGTTAATTTAGTCATAATTTTTGGCTTTCATGGGAATAAAAAGTCTTTTAAAACTCAAACAAAAAGGTTTTTAGGAGCAAATAGTTTTCAAAACAATTGCTCTCAGCATTCTCATTTTATAGCATCACCAAGTCCAGTAGGGCCTGTATTGCTCTTTTCTTCATAAAATAACTGTGGGGAGTATTTGTAATCTGGCATTAAAATATCTTGCCCTCTAATTTGGCAGGCAGTGTGCACAACTGTAAAACTATCTGCTATAAAGAAAATGCCTAAGTAATTCTGAATTGTTCTGCACTCAAAAAAGTGCTATACCAAATAAGGGATAGATAATGTCCGAGGTCTGGCCAACATAGGGTTAAATTTTGCAGTAGCCAGACAGGACATGGTTTGGAGCCAAAGGTTATTTTGTATGACCTCATGTTATTTTTCAGGGACGGGGGGAGGGCTTCCTTCCTGGTCAGGTAGCAATGGAGGGAGTGGTGAGATTTTGCTGGGGTTTTTGGGAGGTAGGGGCAGGAGGAGGAAGAATGGGAGAGGTCTGTGAGCAATCATGTGTGAATTGTCTAGGTTTTGTTTACTTGTACTCTCTGTCATTTGGATTGTTGCTGTTACTGTTTGTGCATCCAAATCTCCAGCCTGCTGCGGTGGAGAGGGGGAGGGGTAGTGCTTGAGCAGTGTGTGTGGTTTGGAGTGTTTCAGTGGGAAGACTAATTGGAAAACACCATTTCTCAACCACAATAGTCTTATTTGGTGTGAGGCGCGAAAGGTTAGGATACCAACAGGTCTGCCCAGAGTGGGTTTGAAACAAATTTTATCTAAGCATTTTGTTGCATTAGGTCCAGAGCCACTGGTCACAATGTTGCTTAATTTGTCCATGTAGTGTGGTACCTAACTTTATATATTTCCATACCTCATGATATTTTTCAGATCAGGGAGAGGGATCAGGATTGTTTTGTTGGTGTACTATGTGATACAAGCTTATGATGTGGTAACATCAAGGACAATGAGGGTCATTTGGATGTGTATTGAGTACTGCTCTCCTGCCCTTACCTCCAGCACTACCTTTGGGAGTCCATTAATAATCATATCCAGTTTGTGGGAGGAACAGGGGAGAATGATTTTCCCCAGCTTTTCACCTCCTTTTTCTCTTTTAGATCTCTTACAACAGTTTTTGAAAATTTTGAGTTCCCCTTGGATATTTAGGAAAGCTTGTTCTTGTGGCTAGGTCTGCCAGCTCTCCTCAGTCTGGTCCACACCATGTTAGTTACAGGAGATTTTCTGGAGGGTCTTTCAGAGATCTGCCCTGAGGGTGGGTCATCATGAGTGGCATGGAAGGTAGGAAAAAATGGGCGAGCTTCTGAAGGACTATCCTGCTCCAATGGTTTGTAAGTGCGCCCCTGAACAACTGCAAGACTCTGTTGAAGTGATAAAATATGCAAAAGAAGAATTGCTGTGGCAGTTCCAGAGAGGAATGAAGTTCTGCAAAGTGCTGGGCTCTGGCATCTGTTTATTGGACATTTCTCATTATCAGACAGCACCATCAGTGGGAAGGGAGGAAAGCATATCAACAGGCACTGTGACCACTCAAACTGCAGCTGAACCAGGGGAACAACATGGGCTGGTAGCAGTTGCTCCTATACAGAAGAAGAAATCCAAGACTGAATCAATTGGCATAATGAGGGATGAAGAGGCAGCAGAGCACTCCACAAGAGGAGGAAGCAGGGCAATCACCTGATCTCTGTCCCTGGGTGATCTATGAGGTATGAGTAAAGATTTCAGCCTCCAGCTGGGTAGCCCCTGATGATGTGGCTGGTCTAATACTGAGATATTGTGGCCCACGATATGAAACCAGATGGTAGTGAAGCCAAGCAACTGGGATTTGTGTCCTGGAATGTGTACATTGGGATTGGCAAGAGGACAGCGTCTCAACCTCAGGAGGTGACTGCTGTCACGTATAGGGAGTGTCTTGTATCTTAACAGGGGTGATCTATTAGTGCAGTGAGACAAGTGGAACACCATGGAGAAAGGTATCCAATATTTGAGAGAATTAGCTGTGCTGGAGGTACTTTTTAAGGATTCAAATAACAAGCAATTCCCTATAAATCCAGATGAAGTCCGGTGTACACAAACACCACATGCGGTGGAAGTTCCTAGGAAGTGCACCATTGCTGTATATGAACTCATTGACAGTGATATCATGGAAAGAAAGTGAACAAAGACCTTCCTCCCTATGGGCCTGCATCTTGTCCATGGAAAGACTGTCCCAGGACCTCCTGCAATTCAGAGAGGACTATCAGCAATTTAAAGAAATGTCCCATGCCCTGCCAGTACAGACCAGTCTCTGCTATTAGCAACAAGTGTTGTCCTGCTCAAGTGAGAGAGTTCACACTACAAAGTAACCTGTGGTTTTACGTGCATAACCATGGAGAGGATATATGGAGGTGGGATGGAAAACCCACCTCTGTCCTAGCAGCACTGGTGTATGAATTGAGAGGAAGCACAACTACTGCAGGAAATTCTTCAAGGATAAATCCTGCTCCAGTTTCCAGTGAGTAAGACCTCAGAGAGAATAGGAGGGCTGATGCTACTTCCAATGCTCTTGAAGGGATCTCTATGCTTACAAGAAATAAGTAACAAGTACTGTTACAGGAGGGGCCCTACCTTCAGCCAGGTGTGGGAAAGGAACAGTCTGATTTATTTGACTTCATGGATCCCATGGCCTGGAACATCAGACCCACATGAGTGTGAGGTTTTAGTTGACACCAGCAGACAATGTACCCTGATGCTGTTGAGATATGTAGGGGCAGAATCTTTTGCTGTTTCCAGGGTGACAGGTGACTGTAATGGAAGCTGTATTGAGCCTGACTGGGAATGAATGGAAAAACACCCAGCTGTGATTGGTCCAGAAACCCTGTGCATCATTGGCATAGATTACCTTAGGAGAGGGTATTTGGCGGACCCAAAAGGGCATCATTGGGCTTTTGGTGTCTCCACAGCTGCTGTAGAGACAGAGGAAATTGGACAGCTGAACACCTTGCCTGGTGTCTCAGAGGACCCTTCTGCTGTGGGACTTCTGAAGGTTGAGAAACAATAGGTAACAGTCACTGCCGTGACAATGTACTCTTGACAGTACGGCAACAAACAGTGACATTATGTTTTGTCGTAGCATGGTGGCCCTGGTCGGGTAATTATTAACATTGACTCCATGATTCCAGAAGGCTGATCAATTGCTTTATGATACTTATTAAGAAAAACATATCCCTTACAGACAGTCGGATACMAGTGGACCCTATTGGTCCTTGAATCCAAATCCATCACCATTGGCCAATTAAGAAGTTACCCTTTGGTAAACAAATCTCCATAACACATTCTACATGTTCACAAAAACAGGTGCAGCAAGTGAAGATAAGAATTGTTTATCATTCTTTTCTCTGATCTTCTCACAGCCTTCCCCAGGACAATGCCTGGGAAAGTTGTGCCTGTCTCTCTCTGTGACCAGAGAGTGGCTGCCACACTGATTCCTCATGAATGAAGTGATTAATCGTCCAGGGAGCCAGGGAGTGGTCAGCAAGACTCGCTTACCCTTTATTAGTCCTGTGTGGCCAGTGCATAAGTCCATTGGAGAGTGGACACCACTTCTGAGTGCTGCTGTGCTGGGCATGCTGGAACTTCACTATGAACTGGAGTCCAAGGCAGCAAAATGGTGTCACTTTTCACATTGCTAATGCATTTTTCTCCGTTCCTTTAGCAGAAAAGTGCAGGCAACAGTCTGATGTTACATGGAGGGGTGTCTAGTACACCTGAAACAGACTACTCTGGAACTTGGAATAGCCCCACTATTTGCCATGTACTGATCCAGACTGAACTGAAAAAGGGCAAGGCTCCAGAATACTTGCAACACATTAATGACATCATTCTGTGGGGATACACAGACGAGGAAGTTTTTGAGAAAGGCAAGAAGATAATCCAGGTCCTCCTGAAGGCTGGCTGTGCCATAGAGCAGAGTAAGGTTAATGGACCTGCCCAGGAAATTCAGATTTTAGGAGTAAAATGGCAAGATGAGTGTTGTCAGCTTCCAATGGATGCAGGCAAAAAAAAAAAAAAAAAGTAGCTATGTCCCCATCTACCAGCAAGAAGAAAACACAGGCTTTCCTTGCTGATAGAGGTTTTTGGAGGATGTATTTTTCAGATTTTAGTTAGATTGTAAGACCTCTCTATCAAGTGAAGAAGAATGATTTTAAGAAGAATGATGTTAAGTGTGGTCCTGAACAACAAGCAGCTTTTGAACAAATCAAACAAAAGACTGCTCATGCAGTAGCCCTTGGGCCAGTCAAGACAGGATAAGATGTGAAAAGTGTGCTCTATACTGCAGCTGGGGGGAAAATGGTCTTTCCTCAAGTGTCTGGTAAAAGATATCCAGGGAGACCTGAGGACAAGCCCTAGGGTTCCAGAGTCAGGAATCCAAGGCCTGCTACACCCCTACTGAAAAAGAGATCCTGGCAGCTTATGAAGGGGTTTGAGCYGCTTCAGAATGATTGACATCAAAGCTCAGCTCCTCCTGGAGCGTCAACTGCCAGTGCTGGGTTGGATGTTCAAAGGATATTTCACACATGCCACTGATGCTTCATGGAGTGAGTCATGCTGATCACATGGCTAGCTTGAATAGGAAACCCTAATTGCCCAGGGATCTTGGAAGTCATCACAAACTGGCCTGTAGGCAAAAATTTTGTACTAACATCAGAGAAGCAGGTGGAGAAGGTGACATGCTGAGGAGGTCTCACTATATAATCAGCCCCAGAAAATGAAAGCAATATGCTCTCTTTACCAGCCATTCCTGCTGTATTGTAGGGATACATTGAAAACAGAAAGCTGCTGTATGGAGTCCTCTGTGACAAGTTGCAGAAGCTATTGAGGGACAAGGTGGATCAAGTCAGGTCACAGAGCTGAAGGGCATCCAGTTGCCTTTAGATATCACTGAATGAGAGAAATGGCCAGCACTCTACCATGGATGGTGTACACTGACTCATGGATGGTGGCATGTGTTCTGTGGGGGTATCTGTGTTGGTGGAAAAAGATTATTGGTAGCACAGAAGTAAACCTATCTGGGCTGTTAAATTATATCAAGACATTGCTGCCTGGATAGAGAAGATGGCTGCAAAAGTACCTCATGGAGATGCACACATTCTGAAGAGGTAGGCTAATGAAGAACATTGCAACAACAGGTGGATCAAGCTGCCAAGGTTAAAGTGTCTCAGGTGGATCTGGACTGGGAACATAAAGGTGAATTATTTCTGGCTTGATGGGCCCATGACACCTCAGATTATGAAGGAAGAGATGCAACATGCAGATGGACTTATGATTGAGGGGTGGATTTAACCATGGGCTCTGTCTCTCAGGTTATCCATAAGAGTGAAATGTGCTGCAATCAAGCAGGGCAAATAGGTAAAGCCCCTGTGGTATGGGGGACAATGGTCATAATATAAATATGAGGAGGTCTGGCAGATTGATTGCATCACACTCAGGCAAACCCACCAAGGCAAGCATTACCTTCTTACAATGCTGGAAGCAACCACTGGAGATGTACCTTGTGCCTCATGCCACGGTCAGCAGCACCATCTTGGGCTTTGAAAAGCAAGTCCTGTGGAGATATGCCACCCCAGAAAGAAGTGAGTTGGACAAGGGAACTGATTTCAAAAATTGCCTCATAGACACCTGGACCAGACAACATGGTATGAAGTGGGTGTATCATACTCTTTATCATGCACCAGGCTCTGGGAAAACTGAACATGACAATGGACTGTTAAAACCATATTGAAAACAATGGATGGTGGGACCTTCAAACATTGGGATGTAGCAGAGGCCACCTGCTAAGTTAACACAAGAACTCTACCAACTGAGCTGGCCCTGCCCAATCAAAACCTCCACATACTGCAGAAGGGAATAAAGACCCTGTGGTGCATGAGGAATATGTTAGGCAAGACAGTTTGAATAAGTTCTGCTTCAAGCAAAGGCAAACCCATCCATGGTATTGTTTTTACTCAGGGACCTGGATGCACTTGGTGTGTAATGGAGAGGTACAGGGGAAATGTGGTGTGTACTTCAAGGGGACTTGATTTTTGGGGGAAAACAGTAATATTAAATTGTATAATGTTGGTTGCTGAATGACACTGCCAGTGTAAACAGTGAGAACAAACAGTGAGAATGGACTGCTCCAGATACATCAGTCATGAGCTCCTGTTGCAGCTTCCAACCACCCAACAGCACACCAGCCCTTCTGCCTTAGAAGACACCTAGGACAGATGGAAGTGGTAGTCATGAACTGAATGAACTCAGCAGACAACTTGAAAGGATTAGGCCAGTGGCTATGGAAATTATACCTGTGCTTGTGTGTGTGTGTATGTACAGATATATGTGTGTGTGTGTGTGTGTGTGTGTGTGTGTGTATGTGTAGATGGAAGGTGTGGGGTTTGGGTGTGATGTAGATGACATAGAATAAGGGGTGGATAATGTCCTGGTCCTGTTCAGGACAGGTTTAATTTTTGCAATAGCCAGAAGGGGCATGGCTAGGACACAGAGGTTATTATTCTATACCACCCTGTTTCATTTTTTTGGGATGGGGAAGGGCTTCCTTCTGGTTTGGATTGCATAGTGGAAGGAGCAGATGGGCACTGTTGGGGATTCTGTGGGGGGAAGGTTGGAGCAATTGTATATGACTCATTCATTTGTTGTTGTTGTGGTTTTTTTTTCTTGTACACTCCCTTATTAGTATTGTTGCTGTTACTTTTTATTGTCTTATTTCACTGCTGTTTTCAATAAATTGTTTTTATCTCAGTCTGTCATCTTTTGTGCCTCCAATTCTCTTCATCTTGCTGCTGGGGAGAAGCTGAGAGGGTGTGGTCGAGTGGTGTGTGGTTTGAAATGTTTCAGTGGGAATACTGAATTGGGGAATACCATTCCTAAACCATAACAGTGTCCAGATTTGGTATCAGATTATTTTTTCCCCCTCCCTATTCAGTTCTGTATATTGATCTTTTGTTCTTTCACTGAAAAAGGGAGAAACAATTTTTAAATATACTATTATAAATTGGCATACTTCGAAAGTTTGACACAGTTTCAAATTAAGGACATTTCGTTAGTTTTTGAAGGACTGTTGGTGCCTAAGGAAATGGAATAGATCACAACAGAAATCAGTCTGAGATAAACTCAGTATCTCTCAAATGAGATTTTAGAATGGAAAAAGAGCATGTAGCTTTTCAGTAATGCATCATTTAAAAAGAGATAATCTTCCATAATCTCATGCTATTATTTGAGATAATTCTGAGCAAACCAGTGTCTTTTTCAGCACTTCAGTATTTCCTAAACAAAAACTTTAGTTTTGAATATTTTTTAAATTCTGTCTAAGCAAAATATTCAGTGGTATCAGACAAAAATAATGATCTCTAAAATGCTCCACCTCCAATTCCTAAAAGGTTTAACTGTTTGAAATGCATGTATGTTTGTTTGTTTGTTTTAAAAAGGTAAATATCCTTTCTTGCCTTAGATTTAGGGAATTTGTTAACATCATGTGAATAGCATGTGGTGATACAGAACAGATGCAGCTGTTGAAAAGCTGCACTGACATCTGCAAATGTATATAGGAATTTTCCAGCACATTACAGTGGCTTGCATTAATTCTTGATTATGGCATCAAAAGGTAGTGAAGTCAGAATTCAAATTTATGCTTAGACTTCATTGAAAGTTTATTATGCATACTGAGCACTAAAAGATGTTTTTAGTCTATAGATATAGAGGTAAAATATTACTGATTGTAAGAAAGAACAGATTTTCATTAAAAATTACAATTCTCTGTAGGTAAGTTTGTTAGGACAAAAATTAAGTTAATTTTAACTTAAATTAATTAAAACTTTAAATTATTTAATTTTAAGATAATCTGGGTTAAATCCAAGGCTGGTACTTTGGATTAGAAAGTAGAAAGAAGGAGGAACTCCCTCTCTCATTTAGTATTTTTATAAATGAGATTATAAAAGACAGTACATTTTGAATAAATCCAACAATTGTGCAAAGCCAAAATTTAAATTATGTATGAATGTATATAAACTTAAAGATGCTCTTTTCAAGTATTTTTGCTCACATAATACAATTACATGAAGTTATCCCAGTTACTTTCATACTAATTCTACATTTTGGAGCAGGTTAATGTGGGAAATAGATTTGTAGAGACCCACCAGGGGTAGTTTTAGATGATTAGCTTTAAAACATCTACATCATAGTGTGGCAAAAAGCTGATAGGCCAAGAAACACTTATAGTGTATTGTAATTAAGAAATAGTAGGCTTTTGATTGTGATGGCATGGATTATAACATCTGTATTGTCTCAACCTTCTCAGCAGACTGAAAATAAAATAAAGTTTTTAAAACGCCTCTCAGTTGCGTCATCTCTAGATGATTAAAAAAAAAAAATTCCAACAGGTTAGTTCTAGTATCTCTCATCAGGGCTCTCTTTAATTCTGTTTCTGTCCATTTTTCACTTCTAGGCAAACTTGCCTTTTTCATACTTTATGATGGTGTTATGTCTTTACAGAGTTGCTTGGCATGCTGGAGATTGAGCACTTGTTTATTGAATCAAGCAGTCAAACTTTATTCATACCTTACCTTTTGGTAATTAAAGTAGTCAAGTCATGCTGGTAGTTGTGTTGGACTAAAAGGAAGTAGATCCCTTTAACAGGGGTATGTACACCATTAGTGTGTGTAGAGTACTGTCTAAAGAAGCAAATACTATTTTACCTGGTATTGCCAATATACTGTAGGGGATTCTCTTAAAACAAACAACCAACCTCCTTACTTTCCAATTAAACAGAGATTACATGCATGGAGAATCACCCAGCCCTTATAATGGTTTAAGAATATGTGATTTGCATACAGAATACTTGACAAAAAAACATTTCTGGTATATGGGCTGAACTATTTCAGAAGTTGTCCTGTGTGCCAGGTATATGGTGCGTGCTGATTAACTTCTGGAATTTAGGATATCATGAGGTTACTATAATGAAGGCTAGATAGTAACATCTTGTTAGATTTTTAACTCTGTAGTGAGAATTTCATCACTATATTTTAACCCCAACTGTAAGAAGCATCCTTCATACGCTCTTGCATTTTTCTTGCATTATTTAATTTGAGTAACTCTATTCTCTTCAATTGTTTGGCATTTTCTATCTAGGATGCTTTTCTTATTTTGACTTTAATAAAAGTGATATTTGTTTTCTTTTTAATGCATTTCAGTAATATCTGCTTTATCATAAAATCCTGATATAATCAGGATATTATAACAAAATTTTCAGTCCTGTTACTAAGGTTGCCAAAATTTTTACATATTCCTGTAAGAATGCTGAGTGCCTTTGTATGACAGTAGAGTCAGAGAATTAGTAGGTAAAATATCCATAGGTTTTGTCTAAGAGAAGCTGGCGTTAGAGAATGGGTATGGTGTTCACTTTTAGCTACTGAAATTCATACTAGATATTTTTGTAGAGTTCTTGTTCTAGCCAAGGTGTGAAAACTACTATCAACTTCCTGCAGTAACTTAAAATAAGACCTTAACATTAGAGCAGGTTTTTAACAAGTCCTAAAATAAATATAATCACCTTGCAGGCTTGCTTTGAAAAAGTCCACATATTCTTCAGTTATTTGGAAAAGGGTGTGCTGAAATTCATTAATTTGGTAGGGAAGACGTCTGTATACAGGTCAGCATTTCAATATTGTGCAGATATTGTGTACAATATCACAGATATTGTGATTCTGGCTCATAACCTACTGATGGATGACTGATAACGATGGAAATAGTGATTGTTATTTTTTACATATCTAGAAGTATCCTGCCTTGGGCCTGTGTAATCTTAAAAGATTTAATAACCCATACCGTGCTTGTTTCAACATCAGAGGTGTCTACAATAAATTGTGTTGTGGCTGCTTTAATTAGCAACTAATATATACACATTTGTTCAGAATTGTAAGAAAATACTATCTGAGATAAAATGTTGCTCTGTTTTTCTAGATAAAGTGTTATCACAAAAAATACAGGTCAGCTACTCGTGATTTGATTTTTCGCCTTCAGTTTCACACTGGAGCTATTCAAGGACATGGCTTGGTGTTTGGCAAAGAAGATTTGGATAATGCCAACAAAGGTACTTGTCTTCTGTGGTTGGTTGGATGTGTATATGTGCGGGTGTGCAAGCATATGCATGTGATGATCTTCTTTAGCACCCATTCTCAAGAGGATTCTTTTTTTTTCCCCCTTACTTATTTTTGGGGAAAGGGAGACTGCTTTGAGTTAGTTAAATTGTAGTGTGTAATACCAGTAAAACTCTAATGACAGGAAAAGCTATTCAAGCAAGTTAATTGTCAGAATAATTCAGATACTCCTACACAGTCCTTATCACCTGCTCCCTCATTTAAATGATGACTCTCTTTGTCACCATTGAAGGAAATAAGATGAGCTAAATTATTCTCTTTTCTGGCTAGTGAAAACAGTCATAAAGTCTGATAATGTGTTTGTGACATAGTCTGAGTCTTTTAATATGCTTCAGAATATCAAAGAATGGACACAGTTTTCAGACACACTTGAAAATATGTCACACTAGTCCTCATATTTTCCAAATCATATTGTCAGTTTTATTGTGTTTATATGCAGGATTGGAACTTCCTAAGCCTATGTTACTAGCAAACTAAAATCAAGCATATTTTCCTGCAGCATGCAGCATAAGGATACCAAAACTTTTGTGGTCAAGTATTGTGGTTTAGGCAATATGGGGAACAATTTAAATTTTCCTGGGTGTGTTTTCTTTATAAGCCACGTCTGTTTACTGTCTAGAGAGAGGGTTAGGATGTACATCTCTTCTGCTTTTGACTGTTGTAGAAAGCAAGCAAAACTCCAGCTGGGATTTATGTAGTCTTTTCTGGAGAATGAGTGGCACAAAAAATATGGCTTTTAAAACCAGATCACTAAGCTGCAAGTGGGAAGGGAAGAGTGATGAGGGTACATGACATAGCTGTAGAGAATCCTGATTTCTGGATCTGAGTGCACTGAAACTGCTCTCCTGGGAACATCTTGTTGAATTCCTGTCCTTTGTTCTCAGATGACCGTTTCCCTGACTACAGCAAGGTGGAATTAGTGTTTTCAGGAACTCCAGAGAAAATTCAAGGTGAGCATAGACAACCAAAAATATGCTTAATTTGAAAATAAATCATATTGAAATACACATTTTTTTWAAAAAGTATTTTTTCCTCTTTTCTTCCATTTCTTTTGTAAAAAGTCTGAAATTTTACTCTTTCATTAAAATATATTAGTTACTGGTTTAAATTTGGAAAAGTTAATAAAGACTCTGCATTTATATCAGCATAGAAGCCACCAGATATTGTTTTAAAGGTATACCAGAACACTTGCTACTACTAGTAGAAAACTTCAATGTATCTGTGTAAAACATAGATAGTAGGTGGTTTGGCTCAGCATAAGTGACAGCAGTGGCCTATCCCATAACCTCTTTTGGATGTTGTCATAATTGATTATGTTTGCAGTATTGAAGTTTGGACTGTCTTCAGTTTAGTATAAAGAGATACAGCTGTAGTTTTCTTGGAAATGCTTCTGCTTTGAAGTTGGCTTGTAGGATATTCTGCATGCTTCCAAAATTCTATTTTAATATGTTTAAGATTATGTGATAATTCTTACTTGCAGTAAGAATTTAAGATTATGCAGATCATTGCAGCTTAATTCTGTTAATGAATATGTTCTTAATAATTTTATGGTGTCCCAAAAAGAATGGATTCTGCCTAAGGCTGATTGAAAACCAAATACTCTCAACTGTCTCTCTTACACATATTCCCATTCAGTGTCCTCACTGTCCTGTGAATTGCATCTTTTCCTCCTTTTTTTTCCACATGAGTTTGATAATTTAGAAAATTATGGCCATAGCCACTAAGAAGTTGGATTCTGTCCCACTGAGCACAAAAATCTCACTTAACCTGTTTGAAAGCCATAAAAGAAAACCAGTTTTATAAATGAATTTGTCTAGCTTGTTTTGAATGTTTCTGGATAGTAAATGTTTGAAGATTGGACAGTAAACATGTCTAAAAAAGGACCAAAATTTTTTTCAAGTTTGCCTTCCTGAGATGACAAATGAGAGGTGTGGATTTTTTAGTAGGCTTCAAGCTGTTGAAAAGTAAGGTTCTAAGTAATGGGATATTTGTATTCAGTTGCTGTCTGAGGAATTAACTAGCTAGGAAGAGCAGCTCACCTTTGTTACTCAACAAGTTATATTTTTTTTAAGGAGAAGTCTGTGCAACGGTCTGGGAAGACGTTGAAAAATTCTTTAATTTTAGCACAATAGTATATGATCCCTATGTAATGGTTAATGCTTAGTTTTGCACTATACAGTGCTTAATACAAATACTGGAGATAAATGTGACCTTGTGTTAATTCTCTACATCTGTGCCAGCTTGTGCCAGCTAATGCTTCCTTATTTACTTATATTAGTGATTAATATGTACTAGTAGAGATCTTAGTTTTGAGAACAAATATCATCCATCTCAGAACAAAGAATGATAAGAGAAGGACATTATGACACCACCACTTTTGAAATATTCTCAAAGAGAAGAGATTAATTGGAAAATCTGGAACCATATCCAAATAAGTCCACAGAAATAATTAGCATATATGCATGTATTCAGGAAATGTGATGAGTATGTGTTTGTTTCAGGAATATAACCTGGTCTATTAGGTTACTGGGAGTACCTGCTTTGAGGAGAAATCCCCAAGAAGCCAACACCTCTAGTAATGTTGGCTTTCTAACCTATGAATTGATTGGAGAGTTTATTTCCCGGGTTTTGGTGACATCTTGAAATACTTACAATTTCTGCAAAATGAGTTTTCCACATCTGAAAATATTATAGAATTATAGAATAACTACAGGGTATCTCTGGTCCATCCTCTGCTGAAACAAGGCTCATTTGTAAGATCAGACCAGTTTCCCTAGAGCTTTGTCCAGTCAAGTAATGAAAAACTTCAAGGACTGAGACATCACAGCCTCAATGGGTGGGCTATTTAAATGTCTGACTGTCTTCACAGTGGAATTATTTTTTCTCATGTTGACTCTAAATTTATCTAGATTCAAATTATTCAAATAATTTTCAAATATTCTTTTCCTTCTGCCTTGCTCCAAACTGGCTGTCTCCTCTACATCCTTCAGGAGGCTGCTGTCAGCTCTTTGTCAAGACCATCTCATCTCCAGACTGAAGAAGCCCTGACCCCTCCGCTTTTCCTCACAGGGAGAGTCTTCCAGTCCTGAGCACCCTGGTCATGCTCCCCTGAATTTGCTTCAATTTGTTAATAGAATTCTTGTATTCTGTAGCTTGAAGCTGGACACAGTGTTCTAGAACATAACTGACTGTGATATTTTTAAGAAAGAATGCAGTTGCCAAGAATATAAGATCCTTGAATATTTAATAATAAAGTTTATAAATCTGCCTTGTGACAAATGTCATCACAGAAACTCTCTATAGATGGCTTTTTCCAGGCTGCATATAAAGGTACAGGACCATAGCATTCTAGTCCTAATTGTAACTATTTTTGTTTTAAATGTCACAGTATATGCATAATACTGTTGCTTTAGAAAAATTTACAGTAGGACTTGCTTTGTAGACACAACCAAAGGTTTGATAACTGAGGATTTCTTTGTTCCCTAACCTAGACAGAAAAGACAGTCTGTTTGATTTGTATCAGTATCAAAGCCAAGTTCACGGTCATGAATTCTTGATGCCTGTGCTTTGCTTTTGAATCACTGGATTATGCCTAAATTCCTCACTGTATCCATTTAAAACCTGAACATTATTTAATGCCTTGTTAAGGGCACAAAACCATGGGTTACTGCTGAAAATTCCAGCAGAGCATACTTAAATGCAGCAAAACACATTGAAAGCCAGCTGTCTAGTCTCAGATTCTGCAGAGCTGCCACCTTGGAGGAACTGGAAGGGACATGAAGTCAGTTTTCAGCTCTTCATGTTTATCCTTAGTGATAAATTGCTCTGGTATCAGAATGATAATCTAAATGAATTTGAATGAAATCTGTAACAAAGTCTAATTTTATTATTCCTTTAGAACCATCTCCTTATAGATACTCACGGTTTCATTCTCATAAGCTATTTGTCATGTCTGACCCTCTAGGGCTGGGTGGATCATCTTTGTTAGTTGTGGTTAGGGACTGATCCAAGTTATCAGCCTACATCATAATCAAAAAGCTCAAGATAAAATTCTCTGAATGATAAATGATAAATTAAGCTTTTCTTCTTCTTTTTAAACTGTTTTATTTAACCTTTCTTCCCCTTTTGCTGCTTCTTACATTTCAGAATAGGGTGTTTCCATTCAGGGAGCAAACGTCTGTCAGAAGGCTACATACATACATATATGTGTGTATATAATTACATATGTGACTGATAATTTTTGGTTTCAAACACATGTCTCATTTTAGGATGTGAACACCTTCATAATGATCATGGAGTAATAGTTGATTACAATACATCAGACCCACTGATACGCTGGGATTCCTATGAAAATATGAGCCCTGATGGGGAAGGTGAGTAATTTTGTCACATTAGACCAGGGCAAAACATTTTGCAACAGTTCCAGAGTGTTCGAAAGAAGAAAGGAGACCTCATTTGCTTGAAGCTAAGGCCACTTTACTGATGTGTGAAGTAGATTTCTACCTTTCCCTATTTGGCATTAGTGGTTCTAATTAAGAAAAGAAAGCTGTAGTAGTTGAGATTCCTGTCAATACACAGAATGAACTGAGACACCACTGATTGACAGAAGTTACTTGTAAATTTGCCTAGAGACTTCTTCTCTTTGTTCAAAAACTTCTATTTGAAATTCTAATGCAGAATTTTAAGAACAACAAAATTATATGGTGAGTTTGTAGCTTTTGGTTACTATGTTATCTGGAGTATTTCAGAACATGCACCAGGCTGTTAATAAACAAACAGTAAAGGATGTGCCTATTTTCATATCTTCCTTTGTAAATGTACTTGTTTACAGGTTTTTTAGATTTTTTTTTTCTGTAATCAGATGGCAAAAGATGAGAACCTCCAGTACTGCCTTCAGATTCTGAGTCCAGTGTGAATGCTCCCCTGATGTTTTGCTTGAGTGAATGCTGTGCTTTTAATGGATGTAGTTTTGATGTAAGGACTCAGAATGTTACAYCTGTGGCTGCACACGTCAGTGCACATGCACACCTCTCTTCTTACAAGTAAAAACATGAGATAAGGTATTGAATAGATGCCAAAGTTCTTGTTTTTACAACTTGCCTGTTATCAAATGAGAGACACATGAAGCTAGGATACTTAGGTAGCTGCTCTCTAGGTTCAGTTTCAATTGATTTTTATAGTCTGGATTTGTCATTGACCATTTAATGACCACATCAGTGAGGGCAGAAGCTTACTGGGAGCTTGACCTTCTACCACTGCCTCACTCTTGTAATAAGAGAATTTCCTAATGCACAGGAGACTCCAACCTGCAGAAAACTGGAGGAATAGAGAGGGTGGAAAGAGAACAATCATTTTATGCAGCAGGCAGACCACTCCGTAGGGAGCCATCAGAGTTGGATGAGACTGTGCAGTGTATTTTAGGAGTAACATCAGAGAGACTGAATCTTGACTGAAGGTGAAGTCTTAATTCCTACCCATGATGTTTCAATATAATTTATGATTCCTTTCCCTTCCTCCCTCTGCCATCCTTTCCTCCTTCCTTTGCATATACCTAGCCCTCAACAAGCAATGCATTGATGTCAAATATTTTTTAATTGCTGAGATTGATTGGTTAGATGGGTTTGACCTTCCCATCCTCATGCATTGCATTGTAGGTAACTACAACAATACAGGAAGTTGAAAGCAGAGATAAACATGCAGGCAGCGCTCTGTTGGAAGATACGTAACTGTATGCTGTTCATGTCTTTGATAAGAGTTGGWCAGGGCCCATTTACAAGTACAACTAGCTTGTTTGCCTGCTGTTCAGAAGTCATATGTGCTATTTAATAGATTTTTATATCTAATTTGTGTGCAGGGTACTTTTAAAATTACCTGAGACAGACCAGAAATATGATATGATAGCATAGATATTAAGAATTTCATTGTACATCTGCAAAAAAACCCACTTGAGTTTAAGCTAGAAAACATACCACAAGATTAGATGTAAATAGTTATTCTTTTCTCAAGTAAATATTTATGAGGCAGACTGTTGCCTTATGATATTCAATAACGGAATTGTAGGCAGAGCAATGTCTTTGCATAGGTTGGGCAAAAGATCACGAGGAGCACATACACAGGCAACAGATATATTTTTCTCTTAAGGATGGGGTCTTTACTTAATACAAGTTTGAGCTTAATCTGCTRCTTAAGGTAAATATAGTGCAGTTAGGTCATCTTCTGTGTAAGATTTATAAACATCAGGACAAGCTTCTCTTTAGGGTTTGTGCAGATGTTTAGTATCACGCTTGTGCATTAAAAATGTGTATTGCATCCTAGTTTTCACTAAGGTGAGAGACCACTAAGAGGAGATACTGATTTCAGATTCAGAATGTGATCAAAGTCAAAAACCTTAGAATATGAGGCCTTTAGCTGTAATCCTGAAGTCTGAGAGAAAATCTCTTCTCTACTTTAGAAAATGTAAAGGTGCAATACATGGCACATTTGAAAGTGCATAACAGTGGTGATATGTTTAAGATGCAAGGAAGTGTCATATAGAGCACCTTTTTCAGTTCTAATTTACATTAAGTTAAACCCATAGCCTTATGTAGAAGCTGGTCTTCATGGTTTTACTTGTACCTGTTTTCCCATAGGAATTCCAGTGGGAATCGTATGAGATGTTAGTGTGACAGATGATTCTTATATTACAATTATACACCTTTTTGTTAATTTCAAAAAATGTGAGCCCATGAAATTTCTTCCCAAGGTGGTCAGGAAGGCTACAGCAGAGCCTAGTGAACATGACGTGTTTTGTAGGTATATGTGCATGGAATGTGTATTTCCAAGTTGCTATGTTAAAATAGCAATTAGAAGTGAATAAGAGAGTAGCATCTCTTTTGAAATGGTACAACTATTTGGCTTTATTACCAAAAGAACAAAAGATTGGAAGACATGATAAAAGAAAAATATACCCAAAGGCTCTTGATTTACTGGCATGATATAGTATTATGGACATAAGCAACTGCCTTTTAAATGATCTTGAATCCTTTGCTAATAAGATTGTGTACATAGGTGTTGAATGTAGGCAGGCTGTATTCAGTTTGTTATCTGAATTTAGTTCTTTATCCTTCATTCTTAATATTCTTACAGAATTTTGACAATTGGAAAGCAATAAATTATTTGCATTTCTTCTTATAAATAGTTTCTTTTCAGATCCCTTGGGAAGTGGTCCTCCATAATAGATGAAAAATTTTATTAAGTTCCTAATTTTCAATTTATATCAGATTTCTACCTCCTTGAGCAAGACATTAGCACAGAGACTTCTGTTACACTGATGTAAAAGTATGCATTTAAGTGTAGTATTTGTAACCGGAAGAATTGGATCTTCCCACTGCTGTGTAGAAGTCTTGCTTTTCCTATGTTTTTGAAGTCAGGAAAGACTTTTGTGATAGAAAGGAACAGAAATGACTTTTGATCTTTCTGAGTTCTCTTATTTTTTTCTTTAAAGTGTCACCATACAATAAATGGTAAGTGACACTTACCATCCATGGTAAATGGATTTACAAAAGGTTGTTCATTTGCTGCAAAACAGCAAGATACCTGTGGCCACACGTGTAGTATCTTCCAAAATCTCTCCCAAATATGAAATGACAAATAATATTGAAAAAAGCTCCCCAAACCAGAGGAATTGAGGTAAATGGTAAAGGTTTGATTTGTCTTTTGTTGAGGAATTTATTTTTAGTTCTCAGTGATATTTTCCAGGATTATTACTTCGCATAGTGCATAAGAGATACTGTTCTTAAACACTTCCCTCCTGCTGAAAATGCAAGTCTTTTTTGAATAGGAACCATCAGTTTATATGAAACCTGCCAGTGGATCCTGGTAAAAGCCTGGGCTCTCAAGTGTTCTGAAAATGAAATCAGATTTCAAAAAGATATTGAAATAAAAAGGTACTAAAATAATATATATTGCTAAAGAACATAAACTCATTTCAATAGAAAAGTTGAATTATTGGAAGAACAGATGAATGCTACTCTTTGTTTTGCACTGTCTGACTGCTTTATGTCAAGTCTATTCTAAGTATCCTGATAGCACACTAAAATTATTCAAGAGAGAAAATGCCATTTGTGTGTGTGGCATTCAGTTGCCTGAGATACAGGATTTAAATTTTTTTTTAAATAAAGAAAACTGGTAAACCCAAAGTTCATTGTTGGCCAAAATAGTATTTGTTTTGGTTCAACTGAATTAAGTGGATTGGCAACAGAAATGCACATGGTTCTTGTTCAGTGTTCCATTTTAAGACATCTCACTTATTTTAACAACTGCTAAAACCCCCTGCACTCTTTTGTCTTCCAACTCTACAGTCTGTGGAAAGAGAAGCACATGTGCATGTCAAAATTGCTTAAAATGACAGATGAAGGACTTTGATTTAGTCTTTACAAAGCAGATACTTAAATATCTTTCTCAACAGAGCCTTGCTGTTTGTTTCCCAGCAAATTACCTTTGCTTGCTCAGTGGTGCTTGACAATTAGAACAGAAACAGCTCTGGCATAAAAATGATGTTTTTAATCCAAATAGGGTAGGGCTGAGTGAATCCAAATTCCTATGTCTCAGGAGTGTTGCTTTCCAATTTTTCTAATCTTTTGTAACTGAAATCAACAACAGTCAGTCAAAATTTGCCAAATATTTATAAACTGATTTGCTTCTGCTTTTTACTTCTCACAAAGGAAAGTATCTGAGAAGTGTCTCCGTGCACGCAATAAATGTTTCCATGGAGGCAATAAATAACCAACATTCTGGTATGCACCCATGTCATGTGATGAGAGAGGATGTTTGACTTTTACTGAGGTTTTTTTGCCCTCTTCAACCCAAAGTAAATAGCTATTCAGTAGGGAGGTGCCCTATTATGTTGTTAAATGCTTGCAAAGGCCCCTTCAATAATGTAAAACTCAAAAATTGAGGCAAAAGTGCTTAGTTTTGTCACTTTACAGGAATGCAGATGACTACCAAAGAAAATGGCAGCTTTGATGCCATTTCTGGTGAGTGAAGCTGAAGAACAAATTCCTCGTGAATAAATGTTAATTTCAGTTTTTAGTCACCAGTTGGATCCAGTATCTTTTCAGACAAAGAGAAATTTGGTAGAATGTAGGGATAAAAATGTGTCCTCTAACAATTCCCCTCAATTTGACAGTAAAAATAGGGAAACCTATAGAATATAGACAAATTTACACTATAAAGCGCTGCCGGCTTGAAACAGTATCTGAAACATTGTGGAGTGTCTGCTTTTAATTGATTTTTCTTTGAGAAAACTTAATTCTTCTATTTCTTGAAGTTTTGTATGTTCTATTCTTTAACAGATATAATTTAAATTAGTTTGTCTACTTAATAATGAAGCTGACAAAGAAAAAAAAATTAATATAAGATGGTTTCTTTAGTATGTTAGAAACATTGAATAGAAACATAGGATTACAAGGTTTCATTTCTAAGTGTGCAGCAATAGGCAATTCTCTTTTGCCTTCCTCATTAATAGAGCATTAATTTTTACAGTACTGTAGCTTAAATTTTTTGTTACCTCAATATGTTAGGGAGTAAATATAATTTCATACAGATGTTTTCAAATTTGTGCTTGATAAACTAAGATTGGACTGGAATATATTTTCTCTGACCTTATGCTTTGGGGTTTTGGGATTTTTGGTTGCATTTGATTTTTTTGGGTTTTTTTTGGTTACCAAAAAGAAAGTTATTATAGTATTTTGCATAGGTCAGACAGGAGCCAACAGTTAAGTGCAGCCAGGGACCAGACTTTCAAAGGATTTACTCATTTGAAGTTACTTTCTTGTCTTTTTTAGGACTATATAATAAGATATACTGAACACTTCATTGAAAGCCTAGAATGTTCACTTAAGTGCTGAGCTGAACTCCAGAACTTTGGCTGTCCAGTTCTGTTGAAAAGTAGTTTTTTTCCTTTTACCCAAACATATAACTATGTTGATAAGACAATGTCTGAAGTGAGAAATTATGTGTATTTTACTTAGTGCCCTGAGACGRTGATTTTCTTAGGTACCATTTACCACTTGTGCTTGGTTTAAACTTAGCTCAGATAAAAAGACAATCTCCCTCAAAATGCAAAGGGCCAAAGAGGAATAGTTCTACCTTACCTAAATATTGAAAGTCTTATGTTTGAAGACAAGAGAGATGAGAACCAGGGTTCCCTAGGCCTGTGATTTTTTTCTGTGGGCCTCCTGCCTCTCGCTTSCTGTATTTCCATTTCTGGGAACACTTGCCTCCACACCCCTTAGCATCAATGTTTTTAACAGTGCTCAAGTTTATCTGAAGCACAGGTTGCACTTGTCTAATACTTCCAAGCTACTGCAGAGCCAATTTTTTGCTTTCAAAAGAAAAAAATGCATTTTAATGACCTCCAATTTATTTCTGTCTTGTCTCAGTAATAGGCAGTGTTGTTATCCCAAGGATTTATTCACTAGCCCTTTGTCAAAAGCTTTCATTATGCTTCTAAACTCAAAGACCATAGGGTGAAATTTGTGTGGTTTAATAGATGTTAATGTAGTTTATGCAACATTTAAATGTTCTCTGCAGTTCTACTTTTGTAAGACTGAGCAAAAGACCTCTCTCTTCAGCACAGCAGATTCAGATAGTAGAAACTAGGAGGAAGGTAACATATGTGAATGTGACTATGTGGCAGTTTCGATTCAAAAACTGGGCAGAAAAAACAATTAAGTGTAGTGGTTTAGGTTTGCCAATCTGAGTTTCCCAGCCAATGCACCGATTAATGTAGCGGGTCTAGTGCTGGCCAATTCACCGGTGCACTCACTAGAATTATTTACTCATCTTCTGCTGTGAGATAAGGATTAGGAGGAGGGCAAAAAAGGCTCAAAACTTTATTAAAAAACTTTATTAACAGAAGTAAAAGAAAAAAAATAATCGTAAGAAATAAGAATAATGCAAAAAAATATAATAAGAAAATCAGAATAAACCTTCTGTTCAGAATACTTCTCTTCCTCTCACACCTTCTTTTCTTTCTTTTACATTTACTGACAATGTAGAGAGACAAAACCTGGGACTTACAGTCAGTTTACCACCTCTAAAACAGTCTTTTTTCAGTTCCCTTAGGAAGAGGAGTCTCTCTTACCATGCTATGGAGACTTCTCCACAGGAAACAGTTCTCTTGTGGCAGTAAAGTCACAGCAAATCAGCAGGCGCCCGGAAATCTGCAATTGTGAAGTCCCTCCCACATTTTGGAAGTTTTTTCTCCTAACTACCACCATGGGTCATTTCACCTTGTTGGGGTACTATTTTAAGGATGAGCTGTTTTAGTATAGAAACAAGTTCTCTTCCTTTATCTCTGGCGGCGGTTTTCTTCTTTCATCCCTGGGGCAAAGTTTCTGATCTCTCTCATCTCTCTCTGTTCAAGCTTCTCTTTGGATTACAGCTACTGCAACATCTGCTTATTTCAACACTTCTGGTCACGGCTGTAGTTAGAATGCTACAGCCCCCCAGTGCATTATATGAATTACAGGGAAAAAATAAAGTCTGATATATCAATTATATCTTCACCATAGCCTTAGCAGAGAATTTCAGTCCAAGACTAAGGCAACTCCTCAATCTCCTCCCATCTAGAATTTGACTCAGTCTTCACTCACCTCAGTGTCCCATGTTGTTTTCTTTACATGTCTTCACCCTTTCCTTTTCCTGATTTGGGAGAGAATTGGTATTTGTAGGTTTGTTTGTTCTCAAGCTTTATAAATTGAAACAGTTTTTATAGAGTTCTGCAGTGTTGAAAGGTTAATCTTGTACATACTCCGCAATCAAGGAAGCACTGTGTCTCTCGCTGCTGACCTCATGGTCCCTGCTGGCACTACACAAGCCATGCTGGCTGATGGTGCCACCCTGTGACTTTCCTTCAGGTGGGGCACTGGAGAAAGAAAAACTGCTGCCACTGCTTTCGTCCTTCTGTCCACAGCATATCTAGGCTAAAAGTGGCTAAGCAAACAAAGTTAGTTGYGAGCCATGTCAAGACAGCTGCAATCGCGCGACATTTTCCCAGTCGTGCTGATTTCAGCCGTGCAGTCCCAGCCACATGGCCGCTCCTGGCCTCGAGGCTGCCCCCTGCGCTGGCTTCGAGGCCACTCTTGGTGCTGATCCCAGCCATCTGGTTGCTCCTGGTGTTGAGATGGCCTCTGGTAGTACGGACTGATGGGCTCTGCTGGGAAGGGGCCTGGTCCTGCTGGGAAGAGGCCCCAGCCACCCCACCGGGATGGGGCCTGGCAGACTTTCCAGGAAGGGGCCAGCCTGGACAGTTACCTGTTCAAAGGCTGGAAGCAAGAGAGCTTTTCCCAGTCTTTGTTTGTTTCTGAATGTGTTTTTCCACAGAGGAGCGTTCAGCTATTTTAAGTGGTTTAACCAGGTGTCTTCAAAACCAGCCCGCTGACTGATTCTGCCAGGTCCCCTCAGGGAACCAATCCTGCAGCCCATGGACTCCCACCCCAACTGAAAACCAAACAATCTGTTAAACCACAACAGACTAGCATTAACTAGTATTAGAGGCCATGTAACACTGCTTTTTCAACCAAGTCTATATTTGCCCAGCTTATATGGTTTTTTTAGTAGGTTTATCTTTATCTTTTAGCATGTGCCTGTTTCTTAGTCATGTCAGCTTCAATCTATGGTTGTTAATGTTGTTAATTTAAACACTATTGTCCAAATCAATATCTCTTCCCATGTACAGATACGACAGAAAAAGCCTCTTCACCCAATCTTACAACCTGTTTAATGGACCAGGTTGAATAAAAAGTTGCAAGAGGTGATGCCTTAAGATTTTAGCCTTCTTATTTTTCAAATCCTGTACTGCATTAGTGCATAACTCTAAACTCCATATAAATTGTTAGCTACTGTCTACACATTTTGGTCAGACAAAACAATTTCTCTAGGCCTGAAACTGAAGGAGACCCTACAGCCTCAGGCCTAGAAAAGTATAAAGAAAAGTGAATTGAGGGGAGAGCAAACTGGGGGAATATGACTTCATTACCTGAAGCTTGGAGGATTAACCTCTGATATGTAAATAGACCAAACTTATATCTGTCTGAAAAACTCGTGACCATCGTTCATTTTGGGTGTAGCCCTTTGGGGAGGCTTCACCTGCCCTTAAAGTACCTGAAGGCCCTTCATTAAATATATCCGCTTTTATTCTTTGAACTTTGTCTGGCCTCTGTTTCTAGGTAAGCTCAAAAAAGGCATCAGAGGCAAGCCTCTGCCACAGGAGTTTTTCTTCCCTGCACCTGCTTCCTGAACAACTCCTCCTCCTTCTTTTGAAAGCAATAGGGCATCCCACCTGTTTAGCTTCATTAGACAAGAAAAATAACTTTCTTGATGTTACAGGTATTGGATATATTTTAACACTGTACTTGCTTGAGAGTAAAATTAGCATGGTAGCATCACAGATTAAAAGTGTAAGGAAGAAACAATCCAAAATGCCTTAGTACAAATCAGGATTTGATTCTTTCCTAAGACCAGGAGGAGCAATTAAATCCCCACTCTGTGTCCGCACCAAAGTATGCATACACTAAACTACCTTATGCGTCATATATGAGTGTTTACTCTAGTAAACAAAGGAAATGTGAATAGATGGCATTATCAGTCATGATACCATTTATACATGATGTAAGAAGTTATAGAATCATTGCATGTGCATGAATGAACTTGAATTAAGAAACCAAATTAATAACCAAGTTGCGAATGTCAAATGACAAATCTCTGGGAAGACTTACAGAACAAGAGACAGGTTTTTTTAGGCCGCCATGAAACAATAGCAATCCTTTTTCTGGTGAATCCTGAAGTAATCATATTGTTCTGATTGAGAGTAATTTCTGCCCTTTTGCTGGTCTTTTAACATTATGTACCTTTCCTTTTTTAGCTAGACTTCTTTCCAGTGACTCTTTTGGTCCTGCTTGGTGGTTTCAGCTGGCCACTGCAACACTCCTTTTATAGGATAATGATTTTGTGATGTTCATACTTTTCTCCCCATTGGCAAGCATGTTCTATTGATTATAAAGCTTGTTCAAAATGTGTTCTTTTGTTATGAAGGTGCTTTGGTCAGGAAGGCTTGATTCTATGACAAGTGGTTTTTTTTGAAGGAGGGTTCTTTCAGCAAATTTATCATGTTGAGATTTATTTGGACTATCCTGTAACTATCTGTGACAGTGTCTGGGACACTGGTTAATTAAACAATATGTGTAAAGTTTCTACCATTGAATACTTATGGAAGAACTGAGGACTTTTCCTCGAAGGGTTTCTGCAGGAAGCGTCTTCTACAAATAGTGATATGTAGAAAAGTTTTTTACTTCCATGCATGTGTTTCCAAGATGGAGTTATTACATGAACAACCACCTCAAATATGTGCTGGTGGATTTTTTCCTTGACTTTGGAAAAGACCATAATAAAAGACTCACCCTCCTTAGTCCCATAGTTTTAGATTTTAATGTCTGGATTTTGAAGAGGTGCCTGTTATATTCAATAGTCTGTACAGAGTAAAGCTTAATACTCTGTGTTTTCTTAGCACTATAGACCACAGACACTTCTGATAGTAAATTGTGGTTAAATAAATTCCTCCAAACCAGGAGGAATTTTTTAAGTGACAGAAGAATTTTAACTGTACACATAATATTAATAGCCTTTAGTGTAGTTAGCTCTAGTGCTTTGCTTGTTTTTTGTAAGGGAAGCATTACCAGAGATAGTACAATTTGTTATCATGTATTGATCCCAGAAAGCGATCAAATGTTGTCCAAATTGATCCCTGGACACCTCTATCCCTGCTCCAGCAGTTTCACTTAAATGTTAAATATTTATCTGTGATTCCTTTTGTTTAAAGCTTAAGTTCTTTTCAAAGATTTTCCTCGACATCAGAAAGCTTTGGATCAGACTGCTAAGCAAGAGGAAAGTGAGAGATGGGGTAGACTGCAGGTCTACCTTCATATTTATCATACCTACTCTAGATTCTGCATTCAGACATGGGCAGAATCCAAATGCTGAAGAAGAGCACTAGTTCAAACTCCTTCCAGACTGAATAAATGGAGGCAACTTTCAGTAATCAGAGGGAAATTTTTTTGTCAGAACCCAATCCTATTTCTTACTGTTGACATGCTCTTTCCAACTGTGGAAATAAAAGTTGCATTACAACATCTCTTTTTCATTTTTTRTGTTTTCTCTTTTCTTGGAGTTCCAGGTAGAAGGGTCTGTACAGCTTCTGAGATGGCCCAGAGCAGTGAACTCTCTCTCAAGTGGTATGGCTAGATACTGTTTTTCTCTATCTTATTTGAACCTTGAAGCATGTTGCCTAAACTGTTACCCTTTTAAGGAACTCGCTAAACTTCTAAAGTTCATCTAAAATTTTCTGTGTCAGGATATTCCCTGTGCTCCTTTCAGTAAATACGCATAAACTATTCTTTGTATGAAGAACTTTTGTTCTTAAGTCATTTAGGTACAGTATAAGTTTTCCACCAAATATATAATTTGTTATGTTAGTATATGCTTATGTTGAATGTGTGTAGACCATCTTAAAACTTTTTTTTACAAGAAATAAATACTATAATTATTATCATATAATGTCACCGTTGAGTCAGAGATGACACGTAGTCGGATCAGAAAGCAAAAAAGCCTCATTTATTTCATCCTCTCTTCTTTTATAGCTTAGTTCGCTACAGATGGACCTGATTGGTCATTTAATCAATACATTTCACATGATTAGCTAATTAACAAGACATGCATGTGTAAAAAATCTTGTGAGAAAAACAGCAGAACAGATTATTAGAAAAACACCATCTGCAGGTTGTTTTTAATATTTGGCGATCATTGTTTATCACCAGCTCCCTAAAGCTTCCCAGGCTGATTCTAGGAAAACTTATCTAGCTTTCTCTCTCTCTGACCAGGCTGTCAGATTCACAATATAAGGTTACCCCATATTGCTTGTACTTTTGCTCTAATCCTTGAAAATAAATGACAAGTCCCAGTGCAAAATCCTTTAAGTTCAATTAGTGAGTTACAAAATTAAAGAGCTCTGCTAAACATATGTGTACCTGAACTTCCTTTTTTGATATGTGTACTTGTTTAGAAACACCTAAAGATCAATTTATTGTGCCATGGAGTGGTGGAGCAATTTTATTACAAATGGCAATACTGTGGAACTACATGTTCCATACATAAAGAAAGGAATAAATCCATTATGTTGGCCTTCTGGACAGCCACTTTAAGCCTTTCAGTGTGGTCCTGTACAGTTTTCCGCAACCATATAGAACCATCAATGTTTTTCTACTGCCTTATATTTGATGACCATAACTAATTTTTGCTGAAAGCCTAGCAGTGTAGTAAGAAAAATGCTGTGACTCATGGTGTGTGTGCTGTGTCAGCTGTTTGAAAGAAAAATGATGGATTCTGAACATCAGCATTTGGAGTATGCACTTGCAAATTATTGAAGTGTTCCTGAAGATGGGCTTTGTTTTTGATAGGAACAAAGGGAGATAGTTTCATGTAGTTAAGTGACTTTGAAATCCCCTTAAACTTTACTTAGTGTTTTGTTCTTGTGGCAGTGTTTCTGTACTGTGATGTTACATTGTTCTTTTGCTGGTTATCCAAGCACAAGGTACTTCAAGTTGAGTCTTTGCTTAAAATAGCTGAAAAAACTTTGCAGTAGAATGAAAATGACACAATAGCTTCTGTATATTGGGCCATAGTTGTGAATGTATCAGTCTATTCTTTGTACTTCAGATCATGGAACAAGTATTATTTTCTGTTGATCCCAGGTGGGCAAAAGTGGGATGATAAATTACAGTAGTATTCTAAGGATGAGCCTCTGCTGGCTGACTCTGCCCATGTTCCATACTGGCTGAACAGCAGCTAACCTCTGGTCTAGAAACTTGTACTTTGTGAGGCAGTTTTTTCTTGCTCCAGTGTAATTGTAAAAACATTAAAGTACAAATGTGAATCTTTTGACTGGCAAAGTTCATCTTAACCTTTGCACAGATAAATGTTCTGTTGGGTCTTGGATGTCCTCTTTTCTGCTTCTCAGAAGATTCAAGGTTTAAGGACTTCATGTGATCCTGTGTGTTCTGTTTGTTAGCATTTTGCTAACAACAATCCCATCAGTTGTTTTCCTTTCAGAGTGTTTGTTCACATTTTGATTTTGTGATAACATGCCTTGTTTTCTTCAGCCCCCTTTATTTTTCTGTTATACTCAGGGACTTGAGAAACTTAGCAAACCAAATAATTTCCTGATGACCTAAGTACTGCTCTTTCATGTTGGAAAACTCATTTTGTTTAAAATGAAATGCATGTATGAATATCAGGTTTGCTTGGGTTAGGTTAAGGAAAAAAGTGATAGATGACTTCATACCTTCCTCCTTCCTTTCTAGTTCAATTCTGTTACCATAAAATAATATTTTTCTTAAAGCTCTTTAAAAACTTATTAAAGGATTGCCAGATTAATGTTTATGAAGCAGAAATTGATCTCACATTCTTGAACCAATTTATGTAATCAGGACCTACTTACCTGCTTTTTATGTCACAGTTTGAAAGTTGCACTAAATGCAATTCTGGGTCTCCAAATTGCAGAAAGCACTACAACTGAACAATGCCAAGTTCTAAGATGACACGGATTCACAATCCATATATTTTTCTCCAAATTTTTAATCAGTTAATTGTGATTGGTTCATTTGCATGACCCTTCTCTGCCACTCTACACCAGTCCAGGTATCATCTGTACTTGCAACAGTTCGCATAAAAATTTTGAAGAGGTGTATCTTGTAGCCTTGCTTACAAAATTTAAATCTATATCTGGAGTGGATCAGACTGGTGATCCCAGTAATCCAGTTGACCTCAGATGTGGGAATGTGCACACAGCCAGAAGTACCTAGCACTGCAAAAGGTGATGCATCCCAGGAGGCCTGGTACTGATAACAGGGGAAACAAAATCGGTTGAGTGGTATGGTTAGAGAACATCTTTCTAAACACATCCATGGATAGGTTTAAGTAGTGGTTGTACCAAAGTATGCTTGTGATGGAGCAGCAGCAAGAGCACCAGATTGTTCTATATCTCGAACAACAAAATTTGAGCAGCATGGTGACCTGTCTGAATGAATCTGTTTCAGGTAAACTTACCCATAGAGTAAGTTAATTTATAGAGTGATGCTATTACCTTGTCTACATAATCTAGCTAGGTGCAGGTGTCAGTGTTGAGCCTCAGCCTGCTTTCAAGCATGCTTAGTGTTAATGGTCCAAAATCACTGGCATGTACATGCAGTTCAAGCTTATGAAGGAGCAAAAGTATTGCAGCAGCGAGCCCCTGAACGGGGAGTAATTAGCATTGACTCCATGATTGCAGAAGGCTGACCAATTGCGTTATTATACCATACCATACCATACCATACCATACCATACCATACCATACCATACCATACCATACCATACCATACCATACCATACCACCCATTGCCCTTGCAGACAGTCTGATACAGACATATCCAATTGGTCAATCAATCCAAACACCATGACCAGTGTCCAATTAAGAAATCACCCTTTGGTAAACAAATCTCCGTAACACATTCACATGTGCACAACAACAGGTGCAGTAAGTGAAGATAAGAATTGTTTCTTATTCTTTTCTCTGAGCTTTCTTACAGCTTCTCAGGAAAATCCTGGAAGATCATGTCTCCCTCTCTGTTCAGAGGATATGTGATTGCCACACAAAAGAGGCCTGTAATTGAAGCAAGGAAAACAATTGGGATTTTTTCCTCACAGAAAACCAAATTGCAGTGAGATTAAAACTAAATTTGCATCTTAAGTGAGACTCATCAGTTTGCATTAGGAGTTTTTAATATATGTCTCTGTTTCTTTTCACATCTTTGAGGCAAATGTGGGAGGTTTCAAATTTAACAACAATTCTGCATCATTCCAAAGGATCATCCCAGTTCTCTGGTTTTGGAAAAGTACTGCCAGCATAGTGTGTGTTGTGTGCTTTGTGTCTTCTATCAGAGTTCTGACTTGTTTCATGTGCAATCATTTACTGATTTGCAAGAACAGCAACACTTGAACCAAAAAGTGTGTACTTTCTGAATTAGGTTTGAACTTAATTTTTAACTCCTACATAAACAACGAACAGGTAGATGTGTTTTGGGGATACAAGAACCACTTTTATCCTTTGTTCAGTTGACAAGTCATTCAAGTGCTGACAGTCCCTGAAATAGACAATGAACATTGTCCAGGACACAGCTGTCTGGTGGCGATGCATTTGTACATTTGGAATTACGTTTAGAGTAGAAATTTGTGGACTGCTCTGTGGTGAGATATAGCTGTTAGTAAAGGAGGAACTAACAGCTTCACTTCTCCTAGCTTGAAGTGATTCATTCCAGAGATGGAGAAAGTAAAGCCTTCTGGGATCTGGGAGCTTGACAGCAGCAGCTGTTAGATAAAAATAAATGTTACTGCTACAGGACTGCCAGAAAGCTTTTCTTGCCTGAGAATTCCGACAATATACAACTTTTTGAAGATGTGGATGAGTGTCTAGCCTGATTGGTCAGTGCAGGAGAAGAACTTTTCCTAGCAGCTGTTTATTTTGGGAAGAATGATGTCAGTGATCTAGAAACTGAAATTCACTCAGCTTTGTTTGGATATTGAAACAGAATGTGAAAAGAACCACTGTAAGGGAATAGCTTGTAGACAGAATTAGCTTTGCAGCCAAGTTGTTTCCACTCCTCCTTTGTTGCAGTAGTTCAGATTTCATTGAACATGATTGTGTCCTCTGGCTCCTCCCTTGTGTTTACATTTTCATTTGCTTTTTCTGGCTGATAGAAGTCTCACAATTCTTTAGCAAGACTGCTTACCTCCAGGAGCAGAAACAGTGGCTGCAGCTCAAACAGCAGGAGTAGAGACATTTCTGGCCTTTTTAAGTTCGAGGATTTGCCCTAACTTTGATTTTCCTATGTGCAGAGTTTTGCTTAGAGAATATTAGTTGATGTAAATATGCCAGTGATTGACTATTGCATAAAATTCCTGGTCATGCCTAGTAAAGAGGTAAGTGGCTTTGTTGTGGTTCAAGAGCTAGAAATACAAACCACATGTATTTCTCTATGGATTTTGTAGGAGTTACACAGGGAGAGCTTGTAAGTAATGAAGGCCTGTCTTTGTTAGAGAGAGAGAAAGGAAAAGACAAGCACACATAAAATAATTTAAATTCAAAAGAATGCAGCTCAGGACTTGTCCAGGTTTGCCTGAAGGTAAAAATATTTTTATGAGGTTGATAAAAGACAATACAGATCTTCTATAATGTTTCTTGCTGCAACATGAACAAGGGTACAGTTTGAAAAAATCTGTGTATTTGCAATCATCTTCTTTTTGTTCAGGTGGACTGGATCAGAACAGCTCTTGCTGAATTTGTGGTGTATGAGTTTACCTAACTGGCTTTCATTTGTTATGTTTTCCCAAGTGATGAATGGACAGTGGATAGCTGTGGGGACAAGTCAAAAGGCTTAGAGACTGAAATATTTTTAATTCACAAGCCTGCCTTTGGATATTTGGATTTCAAGAAGAGAAGTGCCAGGAAAACACAGGCTTAGAAAGATGTCACTAAATTTGGTATGTGTTAGTATTTTAGGTCACAATTTTTAGATAAGATACTTTTTGTGTATCAGGTAGAGGAGTGTAAATACATGCATAACCTTTGCTCTGGGATTTTCAGTTAGGAGAATCAGTTAGTGTGTGTGTGTAATTCAGATTCAGCATGGGAATTTTGTTGGGCTTCAGCCTGGGCAGTTCAGAGAGTTGGAACAGCTCCTGGGAAGAGTGGTCAGGTTAAAAGGAAGTGGGCCCCTTTGCTTCAGTTAATTAAATTCCAGCATTATTTAGGTCACCTCTGTTGCAATCTTGTTTTTTGACAGCTATGTTACTGTGCATTTTAAAGTGTTGCTTCCTTGGAAAAATGGTAGCAGGGATTGAGTCATGCATGGAGATCAGATATTGAATTTATAAGGCCTCTGCAGTGCTAATCGTTACTTAGCAAGGTGTAAAGAATGAAATTTTGCACTGCTATTATGTTTTCTAATTTTCTTTTTTCAAAACTGTTGCCTGCCTATATGCATAGCTTTACTTTTTCAGTTAAGTTGGGTATCACCTTTTTTGGCAGACACATAGATGAAGACCAGGGTAAAGCGAAATCCAAACGTCTTACTGCAGAGGTATTCTGAAATTAGGTTTAAGAAAAACGTAGAATATGAATTAAAGATGTTATATAATAGAAGAACGACTAGAAACCCTTGTATTTTGTAAGTTTGTAGTATTTGAATAGTTCATTTGTCCTAGTTTTATGAACAAACAGACCATATATGTATATAGCTTTTATATATTTATGGTTGTATATATTTATAGTTTTTATATATATAGTTTATAGTTTATTAAGACCAAGTTCAAGGTGCTGCATCTGGGTTGGGACATCCCTCAATATCAATACAAATTAGGTGATGAACAGATCAAGAACRGCCTGCTGAGAAGGACTTGGGAATCCTGGTTGTTGAGAGGCTGGACACAACTCAGCAACATGCTCTTGCAGCCCAGAAAAGCCACGTGTCCTGGGCTGTATCAAAAGCAGTGTTGGCAGCCGTACTAGGGAGGTGATTCAGCCCCTCCACTCTGGCGAGAACCACATGCAGTGCTGCATACACCTATGGGGTCCCCACCACAGGAAGACCAGCGGAGGCCACCAAGTTGGTTGGAAGGATGGATGGTTTTCCTTATCTCCTGTGAGGAAAGGCTGAGAGAACTGGGTTTGTTCAGTCAGGAAATGAGAAAGGAAAAAAGGGGTGACCTAATTGCAGCCTTCCAGTACCTGAAGGGAGCCCACAAGAAAAATGGAGGGAGATTGTTTACAAGAGCATGTAGTGACAGGACAGTCTTTAAACGGAAAGAGGAGAGAGTTAGATGAGATATAAAGAATAAGTAGAGGGTGGAGAGACACTGGAACAAGCAGCACAGAAAAGTTGTGGATGCCCCATCCCTGGAAGTGCTCCTGCCCATGGCAGAGGGGTTTGAATTAGATGATGTTTAGTCATCCCTTGCAACCCAAACTGTTTTATGATATCTTCTGTGATGATAGTTGAATTTAAAAACTCCAAATTAATCTAAGAATGTTTTCCTTCAGCTGTGCAAATTAGAAAATAATTTTGATATGTGCAATACGCATTTTATTTTCACAATTAGAACCTGCAAGTTTAAATATTCAGACTCCGCAGGAACAGCTGGATTTTTGTTTAGCTATGAGTTTCACTCTTTCTTGTCTGTTTATAATGCACAGCGGTATTTTTTTTGTTCCTAAAAAGGCAGCTATCTATTAGAGCAAATTCTAGTTGCAAATAAATTATTTTGACCCACAATCACACTTGTTTTCTTGTGAGGTCTAATAATATTGTATTAATAGTTACATTTAGAGCCAAAAATCAGCAGGTCCCAAACTCTTATGTTTTGCATTTCATTTGTAGACACTTAATATGGCTCCTCAAGTTCTAGCGCAAATATCAAAAGTCACGTCTGTCAGGCTCACCATCGTACTTATGATCAGTGAGACTTCTGTTTGGGATGCCATTATTTCAAGAAATTGCTTTAGGGATTGTGAGAAACGCCTGCTCACTTTAAAATTTTAAAAGTTTATTAAACCTGAACAACACAACAAAGGACCGAATAAGGAAAAAGGGACAGCATTGAGAGCGTGGCTGACTGCCAGAGGCTCATCCACAAAATGGCTGCTCTGCCTTTTATACCCCGCATGTTACATCAGGTAACCCTGGCCCCTCCCAAAGTCTGCCAGTCAGCTGTTCTTTGCTGTCCATTGGTGGAAACCTTCTTGCAACTTCCTTGGAGGTGAGGTGTTCCTTATTCCCAACTGCCCCGTGCAAGGGACATATGTGCACGGGACAAATGTGCAAGGGACATATGTGCACGGTCTCCCTCCACATGTCCCTTACAACCCTCACAATCAAGGCTGTCTGGTGGCAGTAATACAGTGGGGAGGAAAGGGGACTATGGGGAGAACAAAAGGTGTCCAAACAACAAACTACAATAACGTAACCATACATCAACAAACATACATCTTAACATACACACAATATTCATCCTTTAATTGTGAGAGCCAGTTGTCATATTACCCATCTATAACAGGATTTTTGAAACTTGGTAGTGAACCAGTCTTTCAGCGATGATGGTTTTTTTCCTAAAATGGTGTCCCGGCAACAATATGGGGTGACCCAGCCCTGGGACTAGCTCAGGCTTTGTGCTGCTGACAGAGTTTGCAAAATTTACTCGAAAACAGTTTCTGATTGTGAAATTCAGTTTTTTGAGTTGTTATTTTTGTGAGCCCAGAAAAATCTACCTGAAACAACCTCTGAGGAAGTGAAGCCTCTGCCTTGAGCAAAAGCCACCAGGGAAAGAGAACCTGGCTTGGGTGCTCCAGCTTTGTAAAGAAACCCGGGCAACCTCTGGCGCTGTTTCCAGACACAGAACTGGGTCTTAAGGAGACAATTATAATCTTGGGCACTGTGAAAAACGCCAATCACTTGTTTTTACAATTTTAAAAGTTTAATAGTAACAAAATGGTTATAAAAATAGTAATACAATTAGAGTAATAATAATTTGGACAAACTGAATTAGGACAATATGAGACAATAAAGACAAAGAGTTAGGGACATCCGGGTACCTCTTTCTGGGTAGCAGGAGCCCGAAGGAGGACCCCGACTAACAAAGGATTAATCCTTAAGAACAATAGCCCGTTGCATATTCATACACTTCATACATGATGCATAAATTCCATTCAAACACAGGATTCTGTCTGGTCATCGTCAACTTCTTCTGAATCCTAACAGTGCCAGAGAGGTGAGAAGAAGTTCCTTTTTTCTGATAAGAGGGCAATAAATTCCTTTCTCTGAAAGATTTAGGTGTCCTGTGGCTGTTATCTCACCCAGTGCAAGTTTTTTTCCGTTTAAACAAAGCATCTTACACAGCATAGTTTCTATTTTAACAGTTTTTATAACCTAAAACTATGTTTAACACAGTACTTAAGAGAATTAATACAGCATTACTTTCTAACACAAGACATATAATATTCATTTTAACATTTGCGTAAAGCCAATCATAAACTGCCTGCAAACTCTCACAGGCACAGATAGATATGGTATACAATAAAATTTTGGTTACCCAGGAGAGATTGCTTTTAAGTAAGTTTAAAAGCTATTTATTTCCGAAAGTTATTTATTTATTAAAGTTATTATTATTTATTATTTATTTATTAAAGTTGCTTATTTTTAAAAGCTTTTTAACTTACTTAAAAGCTATCTGAGAATCCTAAAGTAGTTTAAGGCTAAGGCTAAATTAAGGATACTCTAACAGATAAATGCAGTACTTAATTTTCTGTTTGTGGATTTTGCTTTTTTTGTTTGTTTGTTTGTGTGGTTTTTTTAATTTTTTTTTTTTTTTTTCTAAGTGAAATTTTAAGTAGTGTCGCTTTTTCAGAGTAGAAGCTGTACAATTTGCCGCTGGAAGATCCCCAAATATTTGGGATTGCCTAGCATTCCTAGCAAGATGCAGAATAAATTTGATAGTTTTGTACTATTGGAAGAAGTACTGGACAGGGTTATCTCTGAAAGGCTAAGACTGGGAGATACACAAAGGTTTTCTGTTGCTTCCATGGCTGTACTTGAGAATTTGACAGTTTTTTTGTACTTACCATTTCTGGAAGGAGAACCAAATCTGCCTGCTGGAATGTTTGATCTTGCATGGGGTATTGTATTTAGTCTGGCTGAGCTGGAGTTAATTATCCTTTGGGAGCCCTCACAGTGCTGTGCTTTTGCATTGGTAGCTGGAAAAGCGTTGATAATATACCAGTGTTTTGTCTGCTGCTGAGCAGCACTGGCACACCATCAGCACTGTCTCTTTAACAATTCTCTCATCCCCTCCTCCCATCAAGGGGGCTGGGAGTGGGCAATACCCTGGAAGGGGACCCAACTAGGTAAAAACAGCTGACCCAMGTTAACCAAAGGGAAATTCCATACCATATGATGTCAGCTCAGATATAAAAGCTACGACAAGGAAGAGGAATGGGGGCATTTGTTATTTTACTATGTCTGCCTTTTGGAGCAACCGCTCTGTGTGGAAGTCCTACTTTCTGGGAAGTGGCTGAACATTACTCTCTGCTGGACAGTAGAGATCACTTTCCCCCCACTTTGCTTATGCACGCAAACTTTCGGTTTTTTCTTGCTTTAATAAACTGCCTTATCTCAACCTTTTCCACCTTATTTTTCTCTCTGGTTCCCTGGGAAGGGAAGTTGATAAAGTTAGTTGGTTGGCACCTGGCATGAGAGCCAAGGTCAACCCACTACAGTATTTAGTCTGACAAGCATTTTTAAGGCATAGAGCCTAGTTTTGAGTAACAGAACAGTCAGACAAGAAGACTTTATAATTTGAACTATTACATTACTATGTACTGGTTCTGTATTTACTTCACTGCATTCCAGTTCAGACCTGTTTTCAAGTCTGTGTTTTGTCAGGATATACAACTGTTCCAAACAAAGCAGGGTTTTTTATTGTTTTCTAGTTTTTAACTCAAAACCAAGCATACAGTTAAAAAACCCCACCGAATAGTTACTCCTGGTTCTGTTTTTGCTTTTTTTTTGTTTGTTTTGTTTTGTTTTGTTTTTTTTTAATTCTGCAATTTATTGTGGTAACTGTATCAAAATACTTCACATGAAACACCAAGTATGCTTCATAGTTCTAGAAGGTTGTGGGAGCTTATGAGAAATCACAGCGTGAAAGAGCCTGAGAAACTGTCTGTTGGCTATATTTTTGATACATCTTCTTTCAAAACTATTGTTTTTAAGTATTGTATACAGACATTCAGCCTCATTCATAGCAGTCCTTTTCAACAAGGAATTTACACATCAAACTTGATCCACAGAGAAATTTTACAGCAAGAGGAGTTGTTTTCCTTTTTGCTCAGTTTGATAACTTTTTCTGAAAAGGAGTATTTTGGTGTTTTGCATGTGCTGTTTTTAAAATCAACATCAGACAAATAATAGTTCCTAGTCCCTAGAAAGTAAAAGATTGTCCTTTACTTTAGCTGAAATCTGTTAAAACTATTATATAACCTTTAGTATGTAAATATTTTAACTGATGGAACCTCGTCAGTGGTTTGTCCCCAAAACTTTTTCCAACCAGACCACTTTTCTTGCCATTATAAAGACAAATGAATTAATTATCATTGTGAGTACAATTTCTGCATAATGCTTTTTCTAAATGGGTATTGCCTAGAAAAATTTCCTAGTTTGGAAGTTCATGATCATGATGCCATTTTACATATATTTTGAAAATGTGTGGTAGAGTTGATGTTAAATTGCATTGGGCTCTCCATGGGGCTTTTAATTCTGGAACTACAACAGATGTAGTTGATGGTAACCTTTGAGAAAAGTCTGCTTGTTCCTAAATTGTAATGGTTTAATTTTCTTAATCTCAAACCATTCTCAGACTATGAGTACAAAAAGTTTTTCAGAAATATCTGCTTAATATAAATATTCTAGTAAATGAATGTTAAGTCATTTTTAAGTGGAACTACTCGCTTTACTTTCTTGGCTTTACAGACACTAGATATATTTATTCCTAAAACTTTCCTTGAGAAATAGAATTGTGCTCGATTTCAGCACTGGATAAAAATTCAGTTGCCATATTTTAACCTCATGTTGGTCTAACCTGTGTGATGTGTTAGGTGTGATGTGTTAGATGGGAGTAAGGCAAATATAGTTACTTCTGTGGAGGCTACCACTTAAGTTCATTAGTCCTTCTTTGAAACAAAAATATGACATGCGTACCAGATCCTCCATATATGTAGAAATGTCATACTTTTAACATTTACTTGTGCCTTCTTTTATGAAGAGGCTTTATGTATATTCCAAGGACTGCAGCTCTAATTAAAAACTTGTCTTTTCCTTGCATCACCAAGAAAAGGAGAAAATTATTCTTTGTAGTATTGTCAGACCATCAAGTGAAAATGGACTAAGTAATAATTACATTATATATATATATATTAAAGGCAAGTATTGCTGGTAGGTTTCTACCATTCTTGCTCTGAGTGGAATGCATAGTAGATACTCTCAAATTTCTATTACTGTAATGGGGGATTCTTTAAATTAGTATGAAGAGTTTGTGGCGCCATAAACATGCACTCAAAACAGAATAAAAAGAGAGGATTTTATTTGATCATGAGCTACAAATGGCATATTGTATTTCCATCAAGAAAAGTCTTTTGAAATTAAAGAAGATAATGTCATTGGTCATTGGTATTTGCTCTAGTTATAGAGTTGATTTAGTTTTGCAGAAACAATACCATTAGTGTTAACAATACTTGTGGCATGACACTAGTCAAAGCCCTTATATGATGCCTTGTCCTTATCTCTCCTTTTCCTTTTTACTTGTACCTCCACAGTATTGCATACCCAAGGTCCCATTGATGGCAGTCTGTATGCAAAAGTGAGAAAGAAGAGCTCTTCAGACAGCAACATCCCTGGTGTTGCTCAGGGTGTTCATGTTACAGGCAGTCCTGATCACACTGATCATACCCTGTCTGTCAGTAGTGATTCTGGACACTCCACAGCTTCCGTCAGAACAGACAAGACTGAGGAACGCCTTGTCCCAGGAGTTAAATGGGGTCTGAGCCCGCAAGAGAAGGCAGAACTGGATCTGCTACTTAGTGGCTTTGGTCTAGAGGATTCTGTCAGCACTGCCAAGGATGTGACTGATGCTCAAAACAAGTACAGTGCTACTCACCACATAGTGCCAGCTCACATTCACATGAACGAAGTCACCAAAATGAAGGACAGGGAGACTGATATTCTGGATGATGAAATGCCTAATCATGACCTTCACAGTGTGGACAGCATTGGGACATTGTCTTCCTCAGAAGGGCAGCATTCCACCCACCTAGGGAACTTCAGTTGCCACAAGAGCAGTCAAAACTCACTTCTTTTAGATGGCTTTGGAAGTAATGCTGGGGAAGAGCATCAGAATGCTTTTGCTGCAGACCTGGGAATTGGTGTGGATTCTGTCTTTGAGAGGTCATTTGGAAGCACTGAGCCAAAGTCAACTGAGCAATTGCAACAGAATCCTTCTATCTCACTCCATCCCCAAGCCTATGGCCCAAGTAACTACTCTACTCAGACCTGGGTACGCCAGCAGCAGATGGTCACTGCTCACCAATATGGTTTTGCCCCAGAGAATGAAATTAGTGTTGGCATTCATAACACTGTGGAGAACTTGGGCAGTGTCCAGAGCCAGTCCCAAGTCCCAGATGCTCTAACACGTAGCTCTAGCAGCAGAGATGCTGTGCAGAGAGGGCTAGGAAGCATGCTGTGTGCTGYAGAAGCTGAAGAACATGAAACTGCTGACAATTTTAAGTCAAGGTCAATGCCTCAGAGGAACACAAATGGCCTGGATCTAGGACAAAATGCTGGGGACTTGCCAGCTTCTCCAACTTTGGATATTGATCAGTCCATTGAACAATTGAACAGGCTGATCTTGGAGTTAGACCCTACATTTGAACCTATCCCAACCCACATTAACACTCTCACCAGTGACAGAAATCAAGTAAATGACTTCAGCAGCCTTGATACACACATGGAAGAGCTTAACAGTAGTTCTGGCTTCCATGACAAATTTGAGGTCAGAAACAGGAATGCCTCCGGACATGGTAAGCTGTAATACTTTCTGAAAATCGTTTTTTTTCTAGCACCTGTGTGTTCATTAGATGGTACAGCGGGACCCTCAGGTCATTGCTTACGACTTTGATGATGATTATCAAGGGGTTATTTCTGATGTCCTCTTTACATAATCATCCAAGATATGGAATCAAATGATGTAAGGTAAGTGAGTTTTGCAGCTACTTGCCTTTTTGCTTGAAAAAAGTACTGTTCAGCAAGTTCTAACCTGTTATAGATCATCTTTTGGGATTATTTTGCTGTTGTGAATTTAAGTTAAAAGGGAGCAGAATTTGTACATTGAGACATTTGTAGAAGGCATTGGTGGTGTAGGTTTTTCATTATTACAATTTCCATTTAAGTTAGGAGAAAAAGTTCCAACCACTTTATCTTCAAATACAATGTAATGGTGCTGGCATTAAATTTCTATGCAATGTTTTCACAAATAGTATAATATTTGCCAGTAAAGTATTTTAAGACATGCTCTTTTGGAAAGTTTTCTGTTTAAAAATGTACAAGTCACAGTTCTTGTTTGTTATCTCTGACTCTGAAATGATTACAGCCGGTGGAATTAAATACACAACACTTGCTGACCGTGTTGCCTAAGTAATGCTACTAGAACTAGCAGCTTTGCAAAAGGATGAGTAGTCTGCCTCTGGCTAAGTCCACTAAACCTTTTGTTAATGGTCAATCTAAAATTTGTGACAAATAAGCTCTTGCCTGTCCTACTGCCATGTTTGAAAATTTTATGTGGTCTAATTTCTCTGGCAAAACATATGCCCTTGCCTCCCTTTCTCCCCTTCCGTCTTCCTCTTCCTCCTCTTCTTGTCTCCAGTCATGGTGCAATGAAAGACTTGCTCAAATACAGTCCTTAGGATTTGATTGAGTGTTAGGCAGCATAACAGAAGATCTTCCCATAGCCTCACCGGACACAAATGAGTTGCTCCAGCTCAAGCCCTCTAGGATATGCTAAACCATGAATATGCTTAATTAGTGTGCGGTGTCTGTTCAGGGGCAGACCTATGTGATCAAGGATGGTGATTCTTGTAGGGAAGGTGAAATCACAGTTCTGTGCTTAGGAAGGTAACCGAGGACTGAAGAAGTCCAAAAAACCGTGACTAATAAATGTGAGATGCTTCACTGCTTATTTTTAATACAAATATGTATTTTGTGGCATTAGTTTGTAATTCTCTTAAATCTTTCCAAATTATTAGCTGATGGACAAATTGAGATTTTTCCCGCAGAAGAGAACTCTTCTCTTTATATACAGTAAATCTAGTGAGGGGATGAAGAGATCATTTAGAATAAGTCACCTTTTACAGTTCAGTGTTTGAATATATGAAGCTTAAAAGAGATACTTGAAATTTTCTCAGAGATTCTGGTCATCTCGAAGTAGAAGTCACTGTAATTTTCCTTCTATTTTTAATGTCATGTAAATAAAGACTAGTGAAAATATTGTACTTGGGGAATGATCTCGAAGAGGATTTGTTTTAGAGAATTAAATTATGGAATTTCTATATTTAAGGGAATCAAATATAAATGTATAGATTGTATTTAAAATCCTGGATATTTGAGGGAAGGCATCAGGGCACAGTAGAAGAGAAAAGACTTTAGTAGTCAGGAACATAAGAATAGCTTTTAATTAAACAAAATTAGAAAAATAATTTGTATAGCTTTAGAACAATAATAATTTTTTAAGTTTGTCTTTGTGTCAAGAGCTAAAATGTTCCATCTCTGACTTTTGCAAGTAACAATCAATTTATACTAGCAAGAGCTTGATTTTTAAAGTGCTCAGGGTTCTAGAGGTAAAACAACACAAATATGTGGCATGCTGCTGCCTCTGCTTGAGACTAGGAGGTCACCAGCACATACTGGTTTATTTTCTAAGTGCTGTAGAATTTATATATTTACATATCTGGACTTGCCCCACTGAAATATACTGTATATACTGTATATACTGAATCATACAGTTATTCATGCATCATGTGCACAAGCCAGCATGGGGAAAAAGCTGTTTACCTGAATGAATATTAAGAATGAGGAACACTGGAATATTTTTCCCTATATACACCACTGTTCTGAATCACTGGATTGAGAACTGGCTGCATATCAGGTCTCAGAGRGTTGTTGTCAGTGGCACAGTCTGCAGACGCCTGTAGTTCAGGGGTCTAAATCCAGTCTTCTTTAACTTATTAATCAGTTGGATGAAGGGGTAGAGTGCCTCCTCAGCAAGATTGCTGATGCATAAAACTGGGAGGAGAAGCCATACTCCAGAATGTGTTGAATGTGGTTTACCCTACTTTGGAGTAGATTCGTAGAATTTTATAGAATTAGGGTAAGTAAGGGAACATCCAAGGCACTTAATTAGCTGTTTAAACTAGTGCAGCACAGGAGCTGTAATTGATGGCACAGAGAAATGCTGGCTGCCATGGGGATGAAGAGGTAGTAATTAATAATGGATAATGAAAACAACAGTTGCTCACAATGGCTGATTTTACAGAGTCAGGTTTTAGAGGGAGCTCTATACTCTGTGACTTAAACAGTCCTTGACCTAACAAGTATATTAATAGAATGAATTGGTCTGTTATAAAGAGAGTTGGCCTCTTTATAACTGAGTGAGGTTGATTGGAATGAATGGTCTGAGTGAGGTTGATTGGATGAATGAGACATTCTGCGTGAATCTTCAGTGGGAGGAGCGCCCAGTGCTGGAGGTGAATGAGATCAAGGTGATGCATGGTGTGTGTGTGTCTAACTTGAGGGTTGCGTTACAGGAGGATGGTGGAATTATCTGGTTTCCTGCATGAGTGGTTTCCTGCAGAAAATACATACTTTAAAAGTGCATGCATGTTTCCAGTGCCCTACAAAGCTGGAAGAATGTGCCTAAGAATGAAATGTGTGTCAGATGGGATGTACATTATGGTGCATTCTTGCTTCTGTTTGCTCATATGATTCTGCACTGACTGACAGATAGGCAACTACCTCTCCTTTCATGCTTCTTCCTAGATATTTTTATACACATATATGCTTAGCGTAGGTCAACCTGGCACAAACTACTGACTGCCCTTGCAGCAGAGTTCTGGGTTCTGTCTGAAATGATTTCTTGCATTACGTGCTTAGCATTTTTGGATCGTTGAATTTCTTTTTGCTAGGACGTATCTTTATGAACCATGCAGACCAATAGTTGATGACCTCTTCTCTCCTTCAGTGTCATGTGTGTTGCTTATCAGAGGTGAATCACTGCACTGTTTATTAAGATTTTTCCAATTTTTATCTTTTATGTGAGCTGAGTTATGCACAGATGTGTTTCTGATAGTGAATGAAGCTGCCGTTTACTAATAACACAGTAGTGCCTAATTTTAGATGACAGGAAGTTTGTAGTATGAAAAATTTTGATGTGTATATAAGCTTTTCTTTCAGCCTTATATTCCCCATTTACTTCACTCTCTGTATATTCTTCTATGCCTAAAAATTAACACGTGACCTCAGTCTACTACTAAAGATATTAGTAAGACTTATTTTCTCAAATCAGCCATCTTTTACCATAAGGCTTATGCTTGTTCAGTAAAAAAGGAAAGTGAAAACAATGTTTTGCTTCAACCTACAAAACTGTAAAAGCAGGAATTTTTTTAATAAATGTGGAGGACAGAAATGTTTTTACCCATTTTCATTATAACCTATCATCATAGTCACCCATGTCTCATCTGTGTACCCCACCTTTTCACTGTTAAAATGTTACAATTTAGAAAAGTATTTAGAAAAGTATTACATGCAGGTGAGGAATTGTGTGATSAAGTGAAGGCAGAACACAGAAACACATGCATTCAATATTTAGGGCAGCCTGTTTCAATGACTGTGACCAAGATATGCATTTCTATCTAAATTTGCCAGCATGAGGAAGAGAGGTTCTATATTTGCCMTAATGTTGAAATTATATTGTTGCTCTCAGATAATTCTAATTCTTCTTCATGCATGAATTATGGTGTTTGAAATTACCATCTCAAAACTTCCCTAGGTTACCTACTGTAGGAATTACACAGATATACAATTCATACAGTCTTATATTTTCCTTGGAGTTTATCAGCTCAACACAGAATTGAGCATTAAACAAAGCCTCCCTCTCTCAAAAAAATAATGCAAAATGAATAAAACTGAGGTGGCTTAGGGTCTGATTACATGTCTGGAATACCTACACAGATCTTTCCTCTATCAAAAATAAACCTTTGGAGATGGCCCAAGATACAGTATTGTAAATCATACTACAGTGTCTCTGCAGACAAAGGAGAGAAAAAGAAATCCTTTTTGCATACCTTATTAAATAATATTTTTAAAAAGCATTGAACTGTTGCAGATGTTCCCATTTACTGTGCTATTCTGTGGGTAAGCACAGTCCCTCTGAAATAAATTGTGAAGTGAGAGAAACACAAAGCTTGTCAATCTTCTCACCTGCCTTATTTGTATGTAAAATACACTACAAAACTTGTCATTTCTGTTGCACAGGAAAATTTTGGTGCCTGACTTGGGAGTTAAGAGTAAATTTGAGTTATTAGGTAAATTAAAGGTAAAAATTGAAGTTTTAAGTTATAACTGAAGTAGATTCAGTTTTTAAACTAAATAAAATAACTTTTAAAGCTACAGTTAAAAATTGAATTTTAGTTACATTTAGCAGCACAATGATTTTTAATTTATGTCATGTACTTATACACCAAATTTTTAAGAGTCTTGTAATTTTCAGCATGTGGGCCTGAGTGTACCATAATTATGGTATGGGTTTGGAGATACCGGTCTGGTATCTCTCTATGGGTTGGAGATACCAGTCTGGATTTTCCACTGGGCTTGCTTCCCATTCTTACCATAATGTAAATGGGCTATGAAACTAAAGTGACAGATCTGCAAAGCTGCTGTGTCCTATGCTTGATGGTCTACTTGAATTTGGGGTAGAGTTTAGACCTTGTCATTTGCTTGTTAGACTAATTGGTTATAAAGAGTTTACACTCCTAGTCTACTAGCTGTTAAAAATTGAGGTTTAAAAGAATAGTTTGCTTGTTAGTAATTGCTAATTATTTGGTATTTTTTCAACAATAAAGGAATTTTCTGACTTCAGCAGCACTTTGTGTTACATTCAATGCCTTAACCTTTCTAAAATGTATCACTGGCACAGCATAGTTGGCTTTTGTTCTAATTAATAGTTTTGAAATAGTGTTCCTGAAGATCTGGGAATCTGAAAGTTTGAGCATATCAAGATCCTTGTTTAGTACTTGCATCACTAATCCACCAAGATCATGGGTTCAATCCTCATACTTCGTTTAAGATTTGGACTCAGTGATACTGCTGGGTCTCTTTCAACTCAGAATATTCTGAGATTTTGTTTTTCAACTGGCTATATATTTGATTATCCTTTTTCCACCACAGCAATATTTAGTTCAAGTTTTGTCGTGCTGTCTTTGAAGATACTTTTTCTTTCAGTATGTCATAATGATTCTAAAGCTGATTCTAATTATTCTAATTTCTTAAAGTAGATTTGCTGTGGTTTAAGCATAAAGCTGTTTTGAAAGCTTGATCATTACATGCCTTCTTTTAAAATCTTAAACTTTGTAGAAGATAAATGGTGGCAAAGGAGGAGATCACTTTCAGTTTGGATAGTGTTGTTGGTAACATTTTTAGTATGTGGGATAATCCCTGAAGGCTCTTCTGTTAGAAGTTAACTTACAGACTTCTTTTTCCTTGTTCTGTTTTTAAGCCTCATGTTGCATTGTATCCCTTTGTTTCACAGTAATTGATAGGTCTTTTTAAACTGCTGTGTAGGCATCGACTTCTGGAATTTCTGCAATGCTAACACAGTTCTCCCCAGAGTGTTATTTCAGCCTTCTTGACTTCTGCTGAGATCTGTGAAAGGCACACTGGAAAACCAGTTTTGTGGAAATTTTCACTGTTCCTTTCACAACAGAGCCCTGCATTTTATTGCTCTGTGGGTAGAGCTTCTTATGTCATGCTAGCTTTCCACACCAGTTGGAGCTGTGGTGAGAAGCTCACTTGAAGTGCAAGCACGTGATCTTTTCCTCTCTGTGTGTAACATGCTTGTACACAAGCAATGAATTCCGGCTTGTCTGTGTGCAAAGTGTGTTAAGTTGTATTGATTGGTTGATTAAGCATATGTCCTAGTAAGTTTTCCTTTTGTTTCTTCAAAACATATAAATTTTCTTAAACCACTAAAATGTTTGTCAGATTTTCTTGAATGTATAGATGTTACCTGTTTCCTCTTGTGAAAGGATTAGAATTGAAATGAATTGCAGATTCCAAAAATCCTGCTAGACAACAAATGAAGTTAAGTAAGTGAGAAGCTGCCTATGAAATTAAATAGTTAACACTGCTTAAGCTGTATCCAGAGAAAATGATCTTAACTGTTGCTCAAGTATTGATGATTGAAATTCAAGTGGTTAAAATCAGTTTTACAAGTTCAGACATTTATATTTCAATGCTATCACAAGAAATTATATTTGCAACCAGTTGGATAATTTGCTAATACATGAGATACAGCACTCTTATTGACAAGCTGTCGCAGACATCCTTTCACTAAAAATCCTTTCTTTAGGATTTTTCCTTCGGAGAAGCTAAGAGGCCTCAGAGACAGAATGTAAACAATGGTTATCTGCTGCTGTGGAATGCAACAGGTCCACCTGTGACTGGCCCACCTTAGATGTGTATAATTAATGGCCAATCAAGGACCGAGCTCTCTCTGGGACAGAGTCGGAGAGAGCTCCTTTGCTATCATTCTTTCTATTCTATTCTTACCTTAGCCTTCTGAGGAACTTTTCCTTTCCCATTCTTTTTAGTATAGTTATAATGTAATATATATATATCATAAAATAATAAATCAAGCCTTCTGATCATGGAGTCAACATTTTTGTCTCTCTCTCATCCTGACAACCCCTGTGACCACAGTCACAACAAGCCACTGGAGACAAGATTTTAAACTTAGCATTGTTTTCTTTCCAATAGTTAAAAATACCTCTCAATAGTAGTCGAGGTTGATAAGCAGTTAAAGAAACCAATGATTAACCTTTAACCACTGGTTAGCTGTAGCTTTTGCATGGTGGTAACCATCTGATGAGGTAAGTGCCTGATGTTGTTCTAATGCCAATCTGTTGGAATGTTATTATTTGTTCATTGGGCAAAACAAAACTACTTTTGTAGGGAAAAATTACTTTTCACCTGGGAAAAGAGAGAAAGGACAGTATATGAAATGCTTTCAAAGAAATAAATATGTGCTTTTGGGATTTTTATGAAGCTCTACCAAAACTTTCAGCTAAATGATAAGAACAAAAATGAATTTTGTAACTTCTAGGAAGTCTTGGCAACTGACACCTTACACTGTAAAATCCCTGTCTCTGTTTCAAGCTTGAATAAAAACTGTTCCACTATACAGAAATGTATTTGTGCATTAATGCTTTATGATTGTGTAATGTAATCAAGATGGAATGTCTTTAACACAGACTCCTATGCTGCATGCCAGATTTTACACCTTAGCTTCTATCAGCTACTTCAGATTAGGAAATTGATGTGTAAGGTGTATGCTATCATTTTTCTCTACCCAAGTTGCTCATTAAGCCCTCCTGCTGGTTTAGATCAAGGACACACTTTGAACTCCTAGTTTTATGGCTCCATGATCAGGGTCTGTAGGAGATGTGCTTCAACAACACATACTTACTGTTGGAAATTACTGTAAAAGTTTTAATTACACCAAGCAATTAAAGTAACTTCTTGGGGAAATACTCAGCGCTTTTAAGAGAAATAGCTAATCTTCAAAGATCTTTTTGCATATACATATAGACCATAGAAGCTCTCAGAGTATTTGAAAAGTTGCTATGCATGTGGTTGTTTTTGTGACTACTCAGTAAGTTCTATGGATCTTTGCTGTTGATTTAAGGGTAGAAAAAGCAATTGTTGCAGAATAATCTGGAAGTGCCTGCTGTTTGGAGTGTATGACCATGTATAAAATCCTGCTAATCGTAGCTCTGCATCTAGTGATGTGCTCTTAATAACATCTTTGGAAAAAAATAGTGCTTTATATCCTTGAATATCCTGGATTGTTCTGCTGTTTAAGGTTACTTTTCTGTGCTGTTCCTCAAAAGGATTTACAGCTTCTGTGTGTAGCTAATATCTTATTTTTGTGATTGTGATTGCTATGTGTGTCACAAAAGGTGTACAGTGAACTGAGTTTATAAGGGCCAGGATCTGTTTTAGCTAAAAATAATCTGCTTTTGGGAGGGGAAAGGGGTGGGGGAAACACAGCTCTGGGCAGCAGCAATGGTTTTTCTGCCCATAGCCACTATGTGTCAGAAATGGCAAGAGAGGCTTCCCATTGGAATGCCTGCAGCGGCCCCTGCTGGCKTGCTCTTCTGATTGCACTCGGGCTGATCGCTTCAAAAATGAGCATCAGGAGAAACATGCTGCTTAACTTACTCCTCTACAACAAAGGGGACTGTAAATATTTTCCAACTGATGTCAGCAAAGAAACTACAACTGGTGTCTTTTCCCCACCTATGTGGTTTTGTAAAACAGTTTGAACATTCGTGATTATAGTCACTACAGACAGAATATTGAAGTTTGTTTTAACAGTTCTAACTGAAAAAAAAATAGCTTCTCAATCAGCTTGCCTGTTTTCAGCAACAGGTATGCAAGATGATGATGCAACAGGGAAACAGCTCAGAAAGTTAAGTGTTGGGCAGTATGACAATGATATTCCTGGGGAATCATCATATAACAGGTGTGGATGGATGAAGTCTGCTAGTCACCAGGCTGTAATTCCAAGATCAACGGTTGCTGGAGGGAAAACCAAGGAGGTAAACAATCAAGAATTTTTCACTAAATACTGAAGTGAGTTGCCAGTAGGAAGTCTTATGTTCTGTGTCCAAAATTAATGTGAAGCAATTGGGCAGTTGCATCATGGCAATAAGAACAAATAACTGCATTCACCTCAGTAATGCAATTCAGTGTTTAAGGATGTTCTTGTCTTTGCATGTTTTGGATGTCTCTTGTGTTTGCATGTTTTCAGTGTTCCATGATCTCTGTGCTGGAACAGTAGATTGCATTATATCTGATTACAGAAACCTTCTGTAATTTGGTGAAGAATGCCCCACTGTGTCATAGGGTTAAGTGAGAATTATCACACTGTAATTTTGCTTTTTTGTGTCTTCTCTTAGATGATTGTTGTACACTACCAAGATGAAATAGATGGGGGAATCTTCTCCACAATAAAAAATGGAAATGAAGCTGTCACATTTACATCAGCTTTTCCCCTGTCACCAGATGTGACATATGGTAAGAAGATGTCTATATTTATTTATTTAAATAGCACCATTGACATTTTAGCTGTTATTGAAGAGGAACTGCCCTTTTCCCTCTTTTCTTGTCACAGGACCTCCACCATGCCATCAGCAGATTCCCTCCAGCCAAAAGGTCAGCAGCCCATCAGAGCTGTACAGAACCATTTCTGGTAAGGTACCCTTCTTTCCTAAGTAATGTGAAAATGAACTGTGTATGAAGGCAACTAACACAACAGTGGTTTATAAGTAGGACATATAAATGGTGAATTAAGACATGCGAGTCAGAGAAACAGATTTTAGGAGTCCTATTTTAATCACACCAAAAACAAATGAATAATGAAGAATTATCCAAGAAATATTTAATACCTTCCACATTTTAACTGCCAACGTGGAGTCCCATGTTCACATTCATTGTGCAAATTTAGTGTGAAGCAATTAGGCAGCTGTGTCACGGAAATAAGAGGAAATGCAGCTCAGTGTTTGAGGCTATCCTGCTCTTGTTCTCTCTCTGTTTGCTTGGTTTCAATGTTCCTCAATCTTTCTGCTAATATTTGATGACATCAAAATACTACTATCAGGAGACTTGAGTTATTTGTGATTTTAAGCAGGTTTTGTCTCCATCTCAGGAAAGACAGGTGATATCCATGTTGCCATCTTTTCAGGCCAATGAAGCTGACAATAGAGCTTGACAGTAGCTATGCTCAAGTCAAGGAGATCCTTTAACAGAGGAATGGATGTTTTGGAGGGGTTTTWTTTGCCATGATACAGTTTGTAAATGTGCAACTATGGGAAAGTAGTTGGTAGTGGATGATTACATATTTAAAGATTTAATATGATCTAACTATGATTTTTTATTATAAAGGATGATTTTCAAGGCCTTAGCTCTTTGCTACTAAAAGTAGCAGCTAAGCTACTGTTACCTGTCACCTACTTTGTGCAAAATTATTTGAAAACACTAGGATTTAAAGGAAAAAAGTATTTCTGGACTGCATCAGAAAGTGCTGGACATAGCAGGAAGCCAGCTAATGTATTTAAAACCTGAATAAAAATCACAGGCATTCATTTTATGCATTACATATGTTCTCATGAAAATTCATGTATATTATGTATAGTTTTACTGCTTAGGCTATGACTGTCTTCTCCAGATAAGTCTTGATAGTAGACTTTTCAATAAATTTGATGATGGGTTTTGATGCAATAATAATTAGTATTTCAGTTTTAACTTAAAAAACTCTTTATGTTCAATTTGCCTCACTTAATAGTTGTCAAAAGCAAATAACATCAAYACAGAATAAAACTATCTTTAGCTTTAGAAAAATCTACCCAGTTCAAGACATCTCTTTATGGTTCTCTCTACTTTTAAGTAGTTAGTGGCAGGTACCCTCCTGGTGACAGCTTCATCAAATCAATTTTAGGTTGATCTACTGAACATTTTGTTGTTAAATGGTTTCTATTAATGTTGCTAAGAGCTAAGACTTGCCGTGGAAAAATATTTAGCTTTCAATGTGTTTCCCTATTTTGATTCTCCTGCTTAATTTTTAATAATGTCATCTCTCAAATGCTGGTTTTAGATACTCAGTTAATGAAACACTGAAAATAATTAATCTGACTATTAGAAAAGGAGGCAATTCTTCCTTTGAGTGCCTGTTTTAAAATAAAGCTCAAGGTGTACTGAATGCTGCAGGTTACGTGCTCATCTCCATGCAGCTTTGGTTTTAACTGTAAACATAATGTACTTTCACATTAAAGATGTTAGTTGTTAATTAGTTAAAGGTTAAAAGCGTATGAGGTGGGTCAGCTAGAAAATGTAGTAAAGACACCTGTTGGCAAGCATTTCTTAGAAATGTTTATTGGGTGATTTTCCCATCAGAGCACAGAAATTTCTATTGTCAGAGGCAAGTAAGAATGTTTTAAAATTTTCTCTTTTCCCTTCACTTCTACTATAGTTATTGCCTGTATCTACACTAAGTATCCACTGTATCTACTTGCTTCTATGTCTTCTGATTTCTTTCACAAGAAGTGCTTCTTATTTCTGCTGCCAATCCCTAATTCATGCCCTGAGTAAGAGTGTTATGTTTTGTGTGTTGAAGAGGCCAAGAATCTGAAGGGAACAGATGCAGCTGTTCCTGTGGTTGAGATTGCTTTAATGCACATGCCATAAAGGTACCTCTAACAGTGTGCACTTTGCAAGAGTTCGTAATGGCCTCAATTTTTAGTACTTTCCCTTGCAGCCCACCTCTTTTAAATGCTTACATGGTCTTTATTTTGGTAAAAGTCAGGAAACATACTGACTTCAGAAATTTTCAACAGCATGAGGCCTTTTGTGTCATGGACTCTGGAGTCTTAATTTCTGCCATGAAGATATTACTATTTTTGTCTCAGTTCAGATCACCCTTGAATTCAAAATTGCTTTGTTCTGCATATCAGCTTTGCTGTTTATCTGCTTTTTAAGTTACCAGTGAGGATGATGTAACCTGGTTACCAATTGTCTAGATATATTACTGTTTTATTTCCTCCCTGTTTCCTTGTGGAGAATAGCATTCAGTGTTAAGTAGCACTTACCATATCAAGGGATTCTGTTGTGTTTTTAGAAGAGCACAAAAGTATATATTTTAAAAGAAAAAATAGTCAAGAATTGCAATGATACCCAGTCCTTAAGTATGAAAAATTATAAAATTCTCTCTTCTTTAAGTTATTAAAGTAATCTGCATATCTAGTATCTTGAATGCATCTGATTTTTAACCTGTGTACCTAAGGACACTGTTTTTAATAAAGTCTTGTAAAATGGAGCTCTGTTATCCCTAGAAATCTTAATTTTCTTTCCAGGTAAAACTACTTCGCTGGGGAAAGTCAGTCTAGTAGTGTTATGTATCTGCCTCCCTTAAATTAGCTATGCTCTAACTCTTCATTCTCCCTGTAGATTTATTGGAGATGTCCTGTCTGCAGTATTTCAGAGCCTTGTTCTTTATCAAACAAGTATATATTTAACCTCCCTCAGTCTGTATGCATACAGTCAAATTTGTGTCAGCACTACTGCTCCAGTGATCACTTGCTGCTATGGTTTCATGGCCCTTTTCTTCTTCAAGCTACTTTACGTAGCTTGAAAGTAATACAGCATCCACAGAATTCATTCTGAATTGTCTTTGAAAGACACCTTGTTTCTTGAGATGAACCTAAGTAGTCTATAAATTGGCTAGTGGCCTATAAATTGGCTAGTTTTATAAATACCCCTCAAAAAATAGGGCTGCTCTACACAGAACCCAGATACAGCTCTCTGGAATTTTACAATAGCTGATGTATATTACATGGGAGGGAGAGTCCCACACATCAGTGAAGGAACTGAAGCACTGTTTGTAGGCTATTTTGAAACTTATGAACGCTCTTTTTTCTTGAATAGCAGACAGCTAATTTAAGTCTCTTTGTATATAGAAGTAATGCATAAAAGCATAGCAAGGTCTTTGCCAGAGGACTGAGTGCTGGCTCGCTGCCCTGCCACTCCACCCCTGAGGCTAGATGTGAAGAACTGCCCCTTCTTCAGCCCTGGTCAAAGCATAGACAGAACTTTGCAGAAGGTCTGCATTCACAAACAGGCACTGTCTTGCAACAGAGGGGAGGGATCTGTGGAACAAGGGAAGATTGTCTATAATCCTTTATCAATGTACTGACAAAGAGAAGACATGATGTCACTTTTTTCCATCTTTTCTGAACAGCCTAACTAGACTTGTGTAGTTCAAGCAGTGCAAATGATGGAATGAAAGCATTGCTGCCAGTATAAGGAATCTCTGAGCCTTCAACCTTCAACCTAAAGCCCTGCCTTCTCATCTCTTCCATGGAACTTAGACTACGTACTGTACTCAAAGCTCGTGTATGAGCTGCATCTGTTCTAAAAATTTTAGAAAGGGCAACTTTTCTCCTCATGCCATCGTGGAACTCTTCAAGACCTCATACTGGAATATTTCCACAATTTTTCTCATACAGACTCTGTTTTTATCTGACAGAGACATTGTAGCCCTAATGTTCTCCTCATTTAATAACACAGACTTTTTCTATTACATCATCCAGCAGAGTGATGACTGTTTAGTAAATGTATTGGAAGGCAAACCCACAACCTAACAGCCTCATTATTGCATAATTCTATTACTGATGAGAATTTTATACTGTTGTGGTATCATACTGTTATTCCAGGATTGTCATTTCTTCCAGTCACTGAGTTGCAAGGGAAATGATACATACTGCTTAATTTTTTGATTACAAAAATATCAGGGTTCTAAACTGAGTGAGGGTCAGTTTGGGAATAAAAGTGAAACTAATTAATGGAAGGGAAAAATTCCCTGTTTATGATGTGCAAATACTTTCTCCATAATGTGAAAAGCTTTCATATAATATTCATTTATACCTGTCTTTCTCTCCTCCTTTTACCTGTTTTTGTAAGATATACATGTCCAAAGCAAGGAATAGATTCAGAACTTTTCCAGACATGTGGGTTCATTTGCTTAGAACATCAATGCATCTACTTATGTGGATGGTTAGTATAAGTTCTGTCCTTCTGGAAACAGGTGTATTTTTATTTTTGCTATTGCAATTTTTGTGTTTAGGGTTTTTTGGATATTTTGTTTATTTTAGTGGGTTTTCATTTGTTTCTTTGTTGATGCTATCAATGAAAAATAAAAAACACAAGTAGAGAAAGGAAATTTATGACTTAATGCAAAGCAGATACATCAGATTTCTGTTACATTTTCCATTGTCCTGCAATTGCCCTTGACATGTTTATGTCATGGCTGAATACAGTGTTCATCTACACAATATTTTTATAATTAAACACTTAATGTTTCTTAATTGGTGTGTTACTCTTTGAGCTGGATCTTATAAGCTCTCAGAGAACCCATCACACCTGAGATAGCTCAGCCACCCCGAATGGCACAAAAATTAGCCAGGATAGCTTCTGAGGTAGTATTGGAAACAGAAAAAGGTTTAATAAAAGGCAAAATAACAAAGCTCTTACAGAGAAAAAACTGAGCCAGGGCAAGAGGTCCTTGCTCCTGCTAAAACACCCCACAAGAGTGATTATTTCCTTTGTTCTCTTCTTTTTCTAGTGAATTACCTAGGTGGGACCTCTTGGCCTCTGTCCAATTGGGCAGCCCCAGGTCTGTGGTGAAGTCCCAAAGGTCCTATGAAGTGTCTTTTTACCAAATTGAGGAGAGAAACTTTTGGGATTTTTGCCTTTTTAAGCAGACAAAGAATAATTTGGTAACTCCATCAACAGGGGGCACATTCCTACACTTAATTATTATAAAATACACCATTTACTAGTGCATAAGAAGCCTCCTTAGGCTTCCAGAGCAAGCAGGAAATTACTTGGATCTCCTGTTGGGATTCTACCAGCATGGACTTAATGAAGGCTTCCAGAAAGAGCATTTGGAATGATGTAAAGCAAAATCATAAATGTTCAGAGACCACTTCTTGGTTGTTGTAAACACTGAAGTCAATATAATGTACTATGATCTATCACACTTTTCTATCTCTGGGTTACTTTCATTGAGACATTAAGCTCAGTAAAACTAATCTTTATACAAAGTTTTTATTGCAGGAAAGTTGGAGATGACTTGATGTGTTTTCAGGTCTTCATTGTCAGACATCTCTTTCGCTTTGTGCCACTGATTATAATACAGTTCTCAACATATCTTTCAAAAACCATCATGGAAATGTATTTATTTGGTCTGCGGAGAAATAAGCAACGCTTATTATCAGTGATTTCACTCTGGTAGTCCAAATTCACAGAAAAAGTAATAATATTCCTTCCATCTTATGTGCTAAAAAGCTTAACCATTTCATTTGGTTTATATCAATTTGAATGGTGGAAAAATATTTCAATTTCATTCTAATAGTAGAATGAAATTGAAACTGAAAATAACTTAAAATACTTGTAGTCTATTCCTCCACTGAGTGGTATTAACTACAATCCTTACAGTATAAGTGTCTACAACTGAGCTATTTGATAATCAGCTGTAATTGAGATTTCCCTCCCACCCCGCCCCAGTTTGGCTAAGATTTTCATGGGAGGAACTCTCCCAGTCGACACTACTTAACTTTCCAAAGCTTTAGAGATGAAATGATTTAGAGTTTAATCCATTTAGCTAGCTAGGTTTTTTTACAGCTATGTTATATGTTTTCACATAGAACTTAAAAAAATCTGTACATGTTCTAGCCACTCAGCAAACATTCTAATATCTCATTGATTCAGAGGAGAACAGAATATTATTATACATAACTGAATATAAAAAGCTAGAGCGTGCCAAGTCTATGGCAGATAGTATGTGATGATAAACCAGTGGGACAATATAAATGTGTGTTTTCTTTGGCTGATACATTAAAGCTGACAAAATAGGCCACTCTCATTACTGGATTTTCATAAGAAAACTCGTTCTCTAACATATAGTCTCTCTTCCACTGGTTTTGAATACTCTAGGTTGATAAAATATTCCGGAACATGAATGCATTTTGTTTTGTAGCCAGTGTCGTATCTGATCACAGACTCAATAATTCTTCAAATCTGATGCTTATGTTTAGACAAAGATATTTCATGATTAATTGTTCTTACAGCTCCCCAAGCTAAACTTCTGCAAAGGGACACAGTCTACTGTGACCTACATGTTGAACATCACATTGAAATAAGAAAAATTCAAGTACTATAGATGGTAATGGAAAATACTGTGCTAGTAGAAAGCATAATCTAGTGCACATGTACATAATTCCATGTGCAGCTTCTCTGTAATACTGAAGAATTTGAAGGGGGAAAAAAAAGAAGATAGGTGTATACGTGTGTTTGGAGGTTTTTTTATGAAGAGGAGGGGACCGCTGGGATATGTTCCTTGAACTTTTATTGCAGCATCAGCCTCATTACATGGTTAAGACAATAGAAAGATGGTAACAGCTCATGTACAACCAGCAGCAACCAAAGATTTCTTTGTTACAGAGCGTTTCAAAAACTTTCTATCCAATAGCATATTGCTAAAGCTTACAGACAATTGTTCTAGCCAATCACTAAAAGTACATGTATGCCTGCTTCATACAGTGCTTGTATGTATACCTTCTATTAACAATATAAAATACACCATTATGAAGCTTAAAACCTTCTACTATCTTGGTAAGCATATGTTTCTGCAGCCTTAAGGTCTATCTTAGCCAAGCCTAAAACTCAAAAAAACTCTTTTTACCTTTACTATTTCCCACAGATAGGTTCTTCAAACATTACATTGAAGAGATGTTGTGAAACTATTCACTGTCTCCTCTTCCTCCCTCCCTTGCTTTTGTAGCAGGATTTGTATCTGGACAGAAACACTGATCATAGATCAGAGCTGGCATTAAACCATTAAAACTGCTCTGTTAAAACTGCTTTGGAGATGGAATCAGATGCTGATTTGGAAAGACTTGGTTTTATACTGTGTGTTTAATTTTCTGTCCAAGTATTCACATTGGTTTGTTTGTTTTAATGGATGACTTTTCATTCCGTGTGGGCAAAGTGCTGATAGATATGTAAATCAGAGAACTGAGACTGTTCCCATAGAAATGGCCCTCTCAGAGGTCTCTTGGCACTGCCTGCATTATCCATTTGAACCAAGACACTTCTGAAAAGTTATATGGAGTCTTCTGCCTCAAGCAAATGTGAATTAAGTTTTCTCACAGGAAATGAGTATCCARGTAGTGGAGACCCTAAATACAGAAAGAGGCTCTCTACTTTCTCATCCACTCGTTTTGTCCTGAATTCAAATGTTGAACTGCATTAAAGGAATGGCAGGTCTTGTGACAAAAGAGTTTTCCTACAGGAGTTCATATGAAATAAGATTTCTAGCTTGGGACATCTTTAAAGTCTCTTGCATGCTATATGTCTTTCATCAATGGTACCTCAACAAGTCTTACTGGTCCTTGATCCCTCACTACTACCATTAAATCAAGCAACTGCTGATAGGTTCTTCATCAAGAATCTACCCACCCTCTACGCGCTTCCCTTATTTGGGGCACCACACTTTAATCCAGTTTGTCTGTTACTTGTTTTGTCTTGACTAACTTTTCATACCACTGTGAACTGTAAATGAAACAACTGCCTTATTTCAAAAGGATTTATTAACTGAGAAAAAACTTGAAGTTTTGCATAAGACACAGTATTGCTTGTCGCAGTTTCATTCAGGAACCAATACATCTGAAAGTTTAATTGTGCAGCTTGCAGCTTTCATCTTTCCTGTAGCTCTAATCCAAAGACATTTTCTCTTGAGAGAAAGCAGTAGCATTATCTGGTGTTAATTTATTTTTGTGGTTGTTTTTGTTTGTTTTGTTTTTTTTTTTAAATACCTGCCATACAAGATAACTGACTGTACTTGGAATATGCATTTATTAGTTGAAAAGATGATGGCACTTCCAAGGGAGCTGAACACAGTTTCTTGTTAAGTTCACTAGTATCAGTGAGAGCTCAAAAATTCTAAAATTTAGGCAATAAAATAAGCTGTATAATTCTGAAGTTCCAAATGCAAAAAAAAGTTGTTTATATAATCAAATATTACATGGGAAAAATGTGTTTATACAGTGCTTCAGTGTTACTTGATCATGGTCTCAAAGCATATGTGCCTCTTCAGTTAAATTTGAAATGCACCCTGTTAATACACTGGTGGGTGGTGGTGGTTTGGTTTTGGTTTTTTCCTTTCTTTTTTCTTGATAAGAACCACTAAAAAAGTGCTTACTAGAGTGGTTTTTAAAGCATTCTGTTTTAGAGAGTTTGGTTTCTCTTTCTTTTGATTTCCATGGGAAAAAGTAAAGCATTTCCCCACATAAATCAGTCATTTGATAAATAACTATCTTTGTATATATTCATTGAAATATAGATTAATAATATCTTAMACATATATAAAAAACTAAAATAATCTGAAGCTGTGAAATCCATCACTAATATTTGCTTCTTTTGAAGATGCAAATAATAAGCTATTGACAGAAACTTAAAAACCATTTTAATAGAAATACAGGATTGGATAAGCAGACAGCCTGGCAGATGTGTTTGTTTTTACACATACCTGAGGTTGCTTGTTTGCAGTGCTTGTGCATAGCATACATTTTTGAGACATCATTAGTTACTTTGTCTGGAAAAGGTTAAATTAACAAAAACCATGGGAACTGCTACTGCTCTTGCTATGATTCTATGAAATTTTTTCAACTTTTCCAGGCTGAGGCCTCCTACTATATGACATGGCACTTCATGACTGATGTGCCAAATTATTCCATGTAGTTTGAGGGAAGCCCAAAGAAGAGAGCTCCAAAAATCTAAGCACAGCTGTGAGCACACATTTTCAAAAAAATTGCAGTTTTAAAATGATCCTGTGTTTGAGTGAAYGGGAGGGTTTGTCTACTGCATTTGCAAGTTAAAGATATTCTGCAGTTTCAGAATGACAGACCTTCCAGTGTTGAGTGGGAACAGAGAGGAAATACACATTCAGTTCCACTTAATTGTTTATAGTCTAAAGGTCATATTGCTCTTTGTTTTTTAGCATGCTGTTCTCCCCTATGTTAATTCTCTTCATGTTTATTCCCTCTTGCAGAGGACTGGAAAACCAAATTAATCTGTGACTTCTATGCCTGAGTTAGGCAAGTTATTTCACAAAGCCATTTATATTCAGGCACCTTGTAGACAAAATCTGAAATGAGCAATCTACTTGACATTGACTCCTATGTTTCTGTCAATCATCAGAGTAGCAGGGAAACACATGGCATTCCTTCACAAATTATGGAGTTTGCTGGATTTGTATGAAGGGTAGGGCATAGCCACTCATCTTCAGGGATTCTTGCTGGAGAAAGGTGCATGTTACAATTCAAGCCCTACATTTTAAACTATTTTCATTAGAATTTGCAGTGTAATTGTTCTGATCAAGCCAGGAATCTTATGTACTGTATCTAGGAGAACTGTACACTGGTACCACCTGGCAGAGATTGAAAGACCTGATCCTGATTTGCTTTGCTGTGCCTGGAACAGCCATTAAATCAATTCTTCTTGCCAAATAACAGTCTTTCTCCTTTTGAGATGGCAGTATCTTACACACTGACCTAAACCAAATAAGTTCCTCACTGGAGACATCCATCATTGCCTTTCCTTCTCCTCCTAACTCTTTTTTTGTGTGTGATCAGCCTTGTCCTTTCTATCTCCTGTCTTTAGAGTTTCAGACTTTTTTCTTCCTTGGAGAAGAAAGTCTCATCTGGTTGAAACTTTGAATTTGTGACAGAAAGACAAGCAAAAGGTGAGATTTTTGTTATGTGCCCTTTTGTTTGTTACTAATTGTCCACGTCAGAGGGATTTTCTTGATGAGTAGCCCCTTAAGTATAACTGAGTCTATTACAAGGATCCATGCAAAAAAAATCTTTAAAAACGGTGAATTTGATAAATGCTGACAAAATTCAATTGTATTAATACTTTTAATTACATTATTTCTGCTTAATTACATCCTTATAATACTTTGGAAAGTATGTTTCTTACTTAACCAGCCTTCTTCATATGTCATCTCAGACTACTGTTATCTTCTTCGTTAAATGTTACTATTCTTGTTCCCATCTAATTCAGCAAATGTAAATAGCCAAACAAGCAAAGCTTTCTAGATTTGAAAATCAGGAAAAGAATGAGATATCCAAAAGTCCTGTGATTACAGTGCTTTTCATGCAGACAGGCATGCTTTCTATGGAGAGAAATTTTCTCTAACCATTATTCTTTATATAAGTGTGGAGTTTGTGTTTACCCGTATCTGGCTCTGCCAGGAAGCATCCAAAACAAAGTGTAGTTGTATAATAAATTATTCAAAGTAACGGATGTCACTTCTGAACTGCTGCATAATAACCTCTTCTGACCCCATGGCAAGGATTTTCTTTTCTTTTTACCTGATGATATCGTGTATATCAAAACTAACCTTTGCTATTTGGTTCTTCTGAATGCAATCTTTATGCAACATGGTTAATAGGAGCAGCTGCTATGAAGGAAAACAGTGGTAGGAATGAATATTCTTATAAAGGAATAGTTTGATTTACATTATGATCTGTGGAAGAAAGCAAAATGTTTATTACTTTACCAGTACTCATCTCTATAACCAAGCCAGCTTGTGTATTTTAATATTATCAAAACGGTTTAGTACATGCATTCAAAACATGGTGCCGGTAGAAATTTGAAAGCAATAGAATACTTCATCATGGGAAAGTTTTAAATGGTTGTATTTGTTTCTGTCTAGATCTAGTAATTTCCTGCAGTGATCCTTTCAGAAAATACTGTGTGCTGGGCACTGACAAACAATCTGAAAAGGAAACGTGCTGCTCATTGTGGAGCTGCAGTGTTTCCACTCGTCTTCCTGACCTGTGAATAAAACGTGCTTAGAACAATGCTAGGGGGATGTTGAATGCAACACAATAAGGCTATATGTGTTTTGTAATCTTGGGAAGCGAGTAAAGCTTTATTCAGAGTTCTGGATGCTAAATTTATCTAAGAGTGTTGGGCCACTTTAGTGTAATTGAGTAGCTGGGCTTTAGTCAACATTAAAAAGCACTAATCTGACAATTCTCGGTTTCGTGTCTTGCATTTCTTTGAAAGAAACAAAATAAGTGAGGTCAAATGAAGTGGTGGGAGAAGAAAAACACCCGCCCCCCAACACTCAAAAAAACCCCCAAAATCAACCAAATACCACCACACACAACCCCTCCCCCCAGCCCAAGTTCCCAGTCTCCCCGGGTCCTGTGCCGACCGCTCGCTCCCCGCCCCCGCGGCGCTGCGCGGAGCACAGGACCCGCTGGGAGCAGCGCTCTGCGTGGAAGAGGCGGTGAGAGCCGGGCGGGGAAAGTGGGGAGAACAAGTCAAGCGCAAATGAGGTGGAGTCAGCACAGCAGGCATACACGGAATGGGCAGTCGAACTAAAGAGCGAGCGGGAAGCCTAATCTAACAACTATCGGGGAATTACTTTCTGCCTGGATGAAGTGAACTCTGGCCATTCTTCGTCTGGGTGGCTGTATTGAGACAAGGGAGCCTGTGCTTCTCTCGCCGCAGACACTGGAACCCTCTTTGCGGTGAAGTTCTAACACGCGAGGGAGAGTGGCGGGTGCTGGCAAGTGCGGGCAATAGCTTTTCCCAAGTCTCTCCGTGGCGGGCTGGCGCGCCCCGCTGCCTCGATTCCCTGAGCCTCAGGCAGCATGCGGCACGGAGGGAGGGAAGGATTTCGCACAGCGCCGTGGGAGAGCAGCTGTCGTGATGGCTTCTGTAGGTAGGTTTGTGGTTCCCTGCGCCCCTGTTTTGTGCGTTTTCCTAAGTCTGAAAACTCGTTTTGTGGGTTGGTCTTGTGTTTGGCTGGTCCCGCTCGCCGCTGCGGCTGCGAAACGTGACCCCGGGAAAAGGGGAGGGCGGCGGGAGTTCACTGAAGCGAACCAGCTTCAGAGAGGGGCCGTTCCGCTTGCRGGGTGGGGAGCTGGGAGCGCGCACGCAGCCTGCGGCCTGCTGCTGCTGCGAGCTCTAGAAATTGAGTGGGAGGAAGAGTTACGCCTTTTGTAGTCATATAACAACGTTGGGAGTCTGCCCAGAAACGGAGAACGTTTGCAGACAAGGAGTTCTGTCAGTCAGTATGAGAGTTTTCTGCAATCGCTGACAATGACTGAGGGCATGAGGCAGGGCTCGAGAGTTTTGTCTAGTCACTTTCCTGCCGAGGAAGCCTTGTAATTTTTTGTGTGCCGTGGTGAGTCTTTTTCAAAAGTAGAAGAAATGAGGGCTGCCTGGMGTGTACATAATTTCTGTCTACGTAGAAGAAAATTTGTCCAGGCTGAGTCTTTTTCCTCCCTTGAGGAATTTTTAGTAATGTTATAGCGGTACTGAATTTATTTTCAAAAACATGAAAGGTGTAAGATTTTGTCAACATGGGTCTTTCTTAAATGAGGAATATGGCATCATTTTTCTGCTTTTTTGCTTAGTGAGAAAAACACCTTATTGTGTCATTAGCACTGGAAAGGTAATTGGTCGAATTTGTGCATCGAAGACAAAGTGTATTTGTGTAATACATGTAGAACACTCTCTTACTTCAGATCTGAATTTGCCATGAAAATCTAATAGAGTCTTAGATTAGCCAGCTATTACATGGTAGAGTGTACAGGATGCAGCAGAATAAAGAGCCTGGTTCCTACTGCCTTAATGCAAACAATTTTTCTATTCAGGCAGTAGCAGCGCGTGGTTGGGTAAAGACTGCAACCCTAAAAGTAGAGTTACTGAATCACAGTTGAGAGACAGACCAAGAAGAAAACGCACTTCTCAGTTGTGTGTTTTGTGATACTGAACAACACTGAAGATAAACTGAACTGAGTTTATTTTTACCAGTATCAATTTCAGATTATTAAAAACAGCCTTTGAAAAGTCAGTTTTTTCTGGTTTTAAAATTAAGTTGTTTAGGTATACTGCTTGAAAATAAAAAAAAAACAGCCCTCACCTTTGTTATTCAGGCCGCAGTGAACTGGGTTCAGCATTTTGTTGCAGGCAAGTGACTAGAAAAATGAACAGGTTGAAGGTGTCACATTTAGGCAGAATTTTTTTCACAGCAGAAGAACAGGACCAATGTGAGAGTTTTGATAGAGGGTCCAAACATCAGTTTGATTGCTTCCATTTGTTCTATGAGGCAAGTATCCCTCAGACATCAAAAGCTGCATACTGGGACCTCTCTGGTTCCTCGTGGCACCAGGGAACTGGACTGAGACAGAAAAAGGGGAGTTTAAACTCCTTCTTTGTCACTCTTTCACCTTATGAAAAGTAGATAGGGTCATAAGACAAAATAGAAAATGTCACAGTCTTTGTGCTTGCTTCTCAGAAGTGTCAGAAAGTCAGGCCCGAGCTCTGTCCCCCCTTCTTTCACTCAGTTTGCCCTCTCTGCCTTCACCCTTGCCTCCTTTCCTTTGGCTTTGCAGTATATCTTGTCAGTAGACATGAGTGACACTTTTCAATTCAGCACAGAGAGCTTAGACCTGCATCTCCAACATTTCAAGCAATTTTAATGGATAATGAACTTTGGAGCACAATGCTGATATTTTACTCTTTTCTTGAAAGGTGCTTGGTCTTTTAGTGCATTCTGCCTGAAAAAGGTACCATATGCATGTTTCGTAGGTTCTTTTTTTCTTCTCTAAAACTACTGCAGTTTAATTTTATGGTTTGATGAAAATTGTCATATTCAGCAGTGTGAATGTCTGAAATTCCATTACGAGATGAACCATGATAAGAATGGAATTGTCTGTCTCTAAAACCATTTTACTAATTTGCTGTGTAAACTTAATGTGGACATGTTAATAATTGTGTTCTAATTGTTTAATTTTTTTTATCACTACTGAATGAGCTGCTATACATAGCGACAGAATAGGGGTTCTCTTGTTTATGTGTTGTGTACTGATTCTCTCCTAAAGAGTGTTTTAATCATATTTTATGTTACATGTGATCTGGAAGTCTTGAGGACATGCCTCTGCAGATGATTTGCATTCCTAAGACAGCAAAGCTTGCTTAAAGTCAGTAGCACAGCATCTGCAAGATCTTTTAAAATACATGAAAAGATATATGCAACTGATTGCTTTAGTCCTTGGGGAAGTTTCTTCTTTTGCCCAGTACCACTTGGGAGAATGAAATGAATTAGTATAAGCAAGCCTTTCAGAAAGTTATGATAAGGATTTTGCTGCTTTCAAGACGCTGTGTTGTTATTCTGTTCAGCAAATAGGAGTTATTTGTATTTTGATGTTTGAGTGAATGTGTGATACAAAGTTACCTGTAAAACGGTCTAACTATTTTCTCAGAAAAGAAGCCCTATAATACAGGTCTTAGGGCTTTAGGATGGGGTAAAGTGTGGTCTGGTAAATCATACTTTTGATTCTGATCGATGTGCAGAGGGTAAATGCTGTTAATTGTGTCAGCCTGTGGTTGTCTGGAGATAAGCTGACACCTGGCATAGCTTCAGAGGCTACATATGGCTGTTACTGGCAGGCTGTTACAGGAGCATACACAGGAATGTAGCAATACACTTCCACTTCTGTCATGCATCTTGCTGGTAGGCCAGTCTCGCCTGACAGTGGTGAAATGCCAGCCTTCCTCACCCAGTGCTGGCTGGGGAAGACTGCGGTGCCACGGATGCTTCCTCAAGGGACAGCAGCTCTCTTTAGGGCATAAGACAAGAATGAWTTTTTTTTTAAATTCTAAATTAATTTGACAGGCTCCCAAAACACAGTGGACGCTTTCTAAATGCACACAATGCAGTTAAAAACCTTCAGTACTGTGGTGTACATTACATTTAATTATTAGCAATTTGGGTTCTAACTGTTGAACGTGTTTTTTCTTCCACCAGATAAATGCCCCTGAGAAATACTTTACTGCTTCTCCAGATGTGCTGTTTAATTTCTGAGGTTGTCAGTCACTCCATTGTTGTATTTTCTGTAATATCCAAGTATGTAATACATGTTCCACTGAGATTCTTCTCAGATGAAGCAACTAAAGCTGACCTTTTTTTGTGCAGAGAGGTTAATGCCTGGATGCTAGAGCCACTGTCTTAATGACTTGCCCCAGGTCCAGCCTGACTGATTACTTGCGAAGAGAGTTGGTCCACTCAAAACAGGCATTAGCAGAATCTCCTAGCAATAGTAATTTTGTCTTTTCCTTCACAAACATGAAAAATCCTGTTACATTTTCTCTGCTTGGTATTAGTGGGTTTTCAGGAAGTGTGGGAACTGAAGGTGTCTCTGTGTTGGTGCATGTCATGTACTTCTTTTAAGTGAGGAGTGGAGCTACTTAACGTTGGATAGGAAAGCGTGTRCTGTGCAAAAGACACAAAAAAGTTATACCATTCCCTGGTATCTGAAGTTATAAAATACAAGACTTTAGGCATCCTTTATTGATTTCCACATATTCTGTGAAAGAGAAGGAACCGTGTGACCAAAGTTGATGGGTTTCATATAAGGGTATAATTTGGTTCACTGTGTTTTAGTGAAATTGAAAGCAGAACTTAACAAGTTTAAAAGGTCAGAATTTCAGTAAAGTTAATACTTCGGCCGAAAGCAGGAGAGACTGCTGGTCTCTCTTACCATTTTTGGCACCTTTGTATTTGGAAAAGCAAGGGAGTGAAAGAGACGATAGATAACCTGTAAGAATCTTACAGTGCAAATGGACTTGGAAAAGCATTAGTTTGTTATCTGGCTCAAGTGGGCCATTACTTTGGCTTATTTCAGAGCATATTATTTTCTCTGTCTATTCTGCTTTTATTTTAGCCTCAGATAGCTGTGAGGTAATGAGCTCAGTGTTTTGGAAGCAGAATGCTGACTTTAAGCTCCCTTTCCCCAGAAGATGTAACTGAGGATCTTTACTTGAGTTTTCAAGCTCTTACAATCCACATTAGCTAATACCTTCTCACAAAAAGGATTACAAAGTTTGAAATGTATGAGAACCTACTAAAATATGAGATATGGCAGTAAAATGACAGAATGTTGTTACCTATCTTTTATCTGGACCATAGTGTGGGTTAAGCTACTCTGGGTTTTTTCTTTTCTGGTAGGTTT